>JABAYD010004580.1:0-25103 GCA_014822095.1 Diplotaxis tenuifolia | reverse complement strand
CTTGAATAAAATAAATATGATGTTGCAAAAAAAAAATAGAGAGAAAATTTCTTAAAAATACACATACTAAATTTTCTTTCATAAAAAAAATACACGAACTTTTTAGGTTTCCCGAAAAATACACAGACTAATTTTGGATGTCCATAAAATACATAAACTTTAAAATCAGAGTTAACGTCGTCTAACGGCGTCTTAATGTTCTGTTAAACAGTATTAACGTCGTTAAAATCAGAGTGTGAAACCTCTAAAATTCAAAAGTTTATTTTTCGGGAAGCCTAAAAAGTTAGTGTATTTTTTTAGAAAAAGAAATTCAGGTCGTCTTTCTTAAGCAGACTCCTAAGCACCATTTGAAAGTATTTGACTTTAGTCCTGATATTAATAAATAACAACACAACGAGGCCTAACTTATTTACACATAACAGTTTAACCCGGCACATATTTTAAACACTAAAACACCCTCCGCCTTAATTATGCAAGATTGATATTTCTTAATTTTCTTCTGTTATTCTCAGGTCTTCGATCTTCAATCGCGAAACCCTAGTTTGAAGATTCTTGTGAGGATCGTAGTCATCTTCTGTGAATCGAGAATGAGTCAGCCATGTGTAGTTCTGGAAACAGCTTGCTATGATCAGACGATCCGATTCTGGGAAGCCGAGAGTGGTCGATTGCTGTTACCGAACCTTTCAGTATCCTGACTCGGTAAGGAGACACACACTCTGCTCTAGAGATCATCCTTAAAGCTTTAACCTTTCACTAACCCTTGTCTTGTTGTTTCTTTAGCATGTGAATAGGCTGGAGATAACGCCAGATAAGCGTCATCTAGCTGCAGCTTGTAATCCTCATATACGTCTCTTTGATGTTAATTCTAATAGCCCTCAACCTGTAAAAGTTTCATCCTTTCTTTTGATTTACACAGTGTGTTTGTGTTTTTTACTTGAATGTTCCCTCTGTGAAATTGGATCAGGTGATGACTTATGATTCACACACCAACAATGTTATGGCAGTGGGGTTTCAATGTGATGGAAAATGGATGTATTCTGGATCAGAGGATGGTACTGTTAAGATCTGGGACTTGAGGTTAGTTTGTGTTGTGATTCTTCATCTTTGTTTCTTGTACTCAAGTGTTAATAGATTCATTAGTGCAAAACTGCAAATGATAGGAGAAAAATCTTGTCTTGAAGCTACTTCTTAAGTTGATTTGCATTCCGTAAAACCAAAATGTAGGGCTCCAGGTTGCCAAAGAGAGTATGAGAGTGTTGCCGCTGTTAACACAGTTGTTTTACATCCAAATCAGGTACACATCATCAACTTAGAAAAGCCATTTGTCAGTAGTATTTACTTAAGAGATCTGTGTTATGCTGCAGTTAACACAGTTGTGTTTGCTTGTCTGATACTTGTCTCAGTTGCTATAACAATGTGTTTGGTCTTTATTCATGAACTTTGCGTTTTTCTACAGACAGAATTGATATCTGGAGACCAAAACGGTAATATCCGTGTATGGGATCTTAGAGCAAATTCGTGTAGCTGTGAACTGGTAATTTCCTTGACATGATCGTAACATTTCAGACAGCATCTTAACTCTCACCTATAGGCTTTCACCCAAACAGAATATTTAAACGATTCTGTGTAATCTCTCTTGTGGAACTAATAGGTACCAGAAGTTGATACACCTGTACGGTCTCTAACTGTTATGTGGGATGGGACTATGGTTGTTGCTGCTAACAACCGTGGAACATGTTATGTCTGGCGCTTGTTGCGCGGAAAACAGGTATGATAAGACTTTTCTTAAACTGTGCTAAAGAGGCATTCATGTAGTTGTTATGCTCATTTAAATGTTTTGTTTATCGTTTTCAGACGATGACAGAGTTTGAGCCACTTCATAAGCTTCAAGCTCATAATGGCCACATTCTTAAATGTCTACTCTCTCCTGCAAACAAGTAATGTGTTTCACTCTTTCTTTATAAATGTTCTTATCCATTCCAAGCCCTTACATATTTTGTTAGCAGATATCTAGCGACTGCATCATCTGATAAAACTGTTAAAATATGGAACGTCGATGGTTTCAAACTAGAGAAAGTCTTAACAGGTGAGCTCTCCATGTTTTTTTTAGATAAACTTGACTCGTTCTCCATTGCTCTCTCTTACATTCTCATCAACTTTATCTAACAGGACATCAAAGATGGGTATGGGACTGCGTCTTCTCAGTGGATGGAGAGTTTCTTGTAACAGGTAACTAATCTCCATCTTAATAATCAAACACGTGTCTTAAAAAGAGACAGAACAGTCTTTTAAACTGGTTTTTTTCTTCTGTAATATGCGCAGCATCATCTGACATGACGGCTAGGTTGTGGTCTATGCCAGCGGGAAAAGAAGTCAAGGTGTACCAAGGTCATCACAAAGCCACTGTGTGTTGTGCGCTCCATGATTAAAAATATGAATTAATAATCAAAATAAAGAACAAATAATGCTTTCTTTGTTTGTGTGTTTAGGAAACTCTTGTACATTAGAATCAGATTCATTTCAAGTTTAAAACGTTCAGTTGTTAGTTTGTTACTCTGACCTTTTTTAAGTTTTTATGATCAACAACTCTGGAAGTAAACAATGACAAAAATCCCCTCAAGCAAACAATAAGAGGCTCATTACGGCCCAACCTACCCCATAAACATTTGTACATTTGAATTAGATTCAACCTACCCCATTAAACCTTTAGCTCAGTCATCAAACAATTAAAAATATAATGACAAAAAACTTCCCGCAAACAAACAACAAGAGGCCCATGTGCGGCCCAAAAAAACCCTAGTTCCATCGTTCTTCGACCAAGAATATAAATACCTCCATTTCACAAGATCTTCACCTCTCTCTCTCCGAAACGCCAAATTTTCGAATCGAGAAAGAACCCAAAACCCTAACCATGGCGGAAGGACTCGTACTCAAGGGCACAATGCGCGCCCACACCGACATGGTCACCGCCATCGCCACCCCGATCGACAACTCCGACATCATCGTCACATCATCCCGCGACAAATCCATCATCCTCTGGAAACTCACCAAGGACGACAAGTCCTACGGCGTCGCCCAGCGTCGTCTCACCGGCCACTCTCACTTCGTCGAAGACGTGGTCCTCTCCTCCGACGGCCAGTTCGCTCTCTCCGGATCCTGGGACGGCGAGCTCCGTCTCTGGGACTTAGCCACCGGCGCCACCACTCGTCGTTTCGTCGGACACACGAAAGACGTCCTCTCCGTGGCCTTCTCTGTTGATAACCGTCAGATCGTGTCGGCCTCTCGTGATCGTACGATCAAGCTTTGGAATACTCTCGGTGAGTGTAAGTACACGATCTCTGAAGCCGATGGGCATAAGGATTGGATCAGCTGTGTTAGGTTTATCCCCAACACGCTCGTGCCTACGATTGTTTCGGCTTCTTGGGATAAGACTGTGAAAGTGTGGAATCTTCAGAACTGTAAGTTGAAGAGCTCTCTCGCTGGGCATTCTGGTTATCTTAATACGGTGGCTGTGTCTCCTGATGGTTCGTTGTGTGCGAGTGGTGGGAAAGATGGTGTGATCTTGTTGTGGGATTTGGCTGAGGGGAAGAAGTTGTACTCGCTTGAAGGGGGTTCGATTATTCACTCGCTTTGCTTCAGTCCCAATAGGTATTGGCTGTGTGCTGCGACGGAGAACAGTATTAAGATTTGGGATCTTGAGAGTAAGACTGTTGTTGATGAGTTGAAGGTTGATCTCAAGGCGGAGGCGGAGAAGTGTGAGGGTGGTGTCGGAATCGGTAACCAGAAGAAGGTAATCAATGTCGTTATTCTTACAGTTTTGATTGTAATGGGTTCTCTGTTCATGCATGACATTGCTACATTGATTAGTTTACGGAATACACCAAAATTAGTGCAGAAAGTTTATTGGGTTTATCTTTACTTACTAAATGGTTAGTATACTGGGTTATTCATTATTAATGAAAAATTTGAAACTTTGGTTAGAAGCTATGTACGTGTTCAGAGGAATCATTTCGCTTGACGTTTGTATTTATTTCTTGAGATTGATGATGTTTACAAAATTTCGAAATGGTACAGGTGAACTACTGCACAAGCTTGAACTGGAGTGCAGATGGAAGCACACTGTTCAGTGGTTACACTGATGGAGTTGTCAGGGTCTGGGGTGTTGGTCGTTACTAGAGACACTATGTTACCGAATCTCTCTTGTTTTTGAAGTTTTCCTTATGTATTAGCCGCACCAAGTACCTCTCTCTATTTTGGCTATTTTTTGTTTAATTCCTGAAAATGAAACTAAGTCGGAATGTTTTATCCCCTTATTATCAGCACTCATTCTCTCTACCAAGTGATTGCAATGAAACATTTCGCGATCATCAGAATTGGTTTTTGTGGGTTTGTTTAATTTAATCTTCACGTTAATGTCTGCAACTTTCAGCTCCTTTATGATATGTTCTTCTAATTCTCAACCAGCGTGGAGTTTATGTTTACACTTGAGACGGCATGCTGTTTGTTTATCCAAATCTAGCCAGCACGGAGGTTTTGAATACAATTAAGACGGCAAGCTGTTTCTTTATCCAAATCTTACCCAGCACGGAGTTTATGAATACTGGTGAGACGGCAAGCTGTTTGTTTATCCAAATCTTTGGCAGCACGGAGTTTATGTAAACAGTGAGACGGCAAGCCGTTCGATTTCAAAAATCTTAGCAAACAGCAAGGAGTTCTTATCTCATCGACCTTGAACAAAATATCATCACTCTTCTCAGTTCTCACTCGCTAAGCTTAGAGATTTTAATGGCGGTTTCCGCAGGGGCTTTAGCCTTTGCCTCTCCCCTTTCTTCATCCCCCGCCTTATCCGTTCGCGCCGCCTTTAGTTCCACTCCGGTGACTGTTTCGGAGATTAAAGATGAACAAGGAAACACCAGCAGCAGCAATCCCACCCAGAAATTCACTTACCGTCGAGCATCTCCCGCCGTACGGTGGCCACATTTGAATCTCCGTGATGATTCCAAATCCTCCACACAATCTCATCCTCTTCCTTCTCCGGTTTCTCCGACCACCGATACGCCGGAATCCGGCGAACTCACCGATTCCGTTACCTCCAAAGAGCATCAGAAGACGAACGAAGAAGCCGCCGTGGCAACTCGGAGAAGGAGAGTGAAGAAAATGAACAAAGTCGCTCTGATAAGAGCCAAAGACTGGAGGGAAAGAGTCAAACTCCTAACGGATAAGATCCTAAGCCTTAAACCTAACCAATTCGTCGCGGACATCCTCGACGCTCGCCTCGTTCAGATGACTCCCACTGATTACTGCTTCGTCGTGAAATCCGTTGGTGAAGTGAGCTGGCAACGAGCTCTCGAGGTTTTCGAGTGGCTCAACCTCCGTCACTGGCACTCACCGAACGCGCGTATGGTCGCAGCGATACTCGGCGTTTTGGGACGGTGGAATCAAGAATCTCTCGCGGTGGAGATTTTCACTAGAGCTGAGCCAGCGGTTGGGGATACGGTTCAGGTTTACAACGCGATGATGGGCGTTTATTCACGTAGCGGGAAGTTTTCGAAGGCGCAGGAGGTGCTCGACGAAATGCGGAAGAGAGGGTGTGTTCCTGATTTGATTAGTTTCAATACTTTGATCAACGCTAGGGTTAAGTCTGGTGGTTTGACTCCGAATCTAGCTGTTGAGTTGTTAGATATGGTTAGGAACTCAGGTCTTAGGCCTGATGCTATTACTTACAATACTCTACTTAGTGCGTGTTCGAGGGATTCGAATTTGGAAGGGGCTGTGAAGGTCTTTGAGGATATGGAAGCGCATCGTTGCCAGCCTGACTTGTGGACTTATAATGCTATGATCTCTGTTTACGGAAGATGTGGTCTTGCTGCTAAAGCTGAGAGTTTGTTCAAGGACCTGGAGCTTAAAGGCTACTTCCCTGATGCTGTTACTTACAACTCTTTGCTCTATGCTTTTGCTAGGGAGAGGAATACGGAGAAGGTGAAGGAAGTGTATGAAGCGATGCAGAAAATGGGGTTTGGGAAAGATGAGATGACTTATAATACGATTATTCATATGTATGGGAAGCAGGGGGAGATTGATCTTGCGTTGAAGCTTTATAAGGACATGAAAGATTTGTCTGGTAGGAATCCTGATGCTATTACTTACACGGTTTTGATAGATTCACTTGGAAAAGCAAACAAAACTGTGGAAGCTGCAGCTTTGATGTCTGAGATGCTTGATGTTGGGATCAAACCAACTCTGCAGACCTATAGTGCTCTTATCTGCGGTTATGCCAAGGCTGGGAAGCGAGAGAAGGCTGAAGATACTTTCAGTTGCATGTTGCGCTCGGGGATTAAACCTGATAATTGGGCGTATTCTGTAATGTTGGATGTATTACTAAGAGGCAACGAGACGAGAAAGGCGTGGGGTTTATATCGCGATATGGTTTCTGATGGTCATATACCGACTCACAATCTGTATGAGTTGATGATACTTGGACTTGTGAAGGAGAACAGGGCAGAGGACATTCAGAAAACCATCAGAGATATGGAAGAACTGTGTGGCATGAACCCACTAGAGATTTCCTCTGTTCTTGTTAAGGGCGAATGCTTTGATCTTGCTGCTAGACAGTTGAAAGTAGCTATCACCAATGGCTATGAACTGCAAAACGATACTCTGTTATCTATCCTGGGTTCATACAGTTCATCAGGCAGGCATTCAGAGGCATGTGAGTTACTTGAGTTTTTGAAAGAGCACGCCAGTGGATCTAGGCTGCTTATAAATGAAGCACTAATTGTTTTGCATTGTAAGGTTAACAATATAATTGCTGCGCTGGAAGAATACTTTACTGGCGCATGTGTTCATGGATGGAGTTTTGGCAGTTCCATTATGCATGAGTCTTTATTACATTGCTGTGTAGCGAATGAATATTACGCAGAAGCTTCTCAAGTTTTCTCTGACCTGAGACTATCTGGCTGTGAAGCTTCAGAGAGTGTTTGTAAAAGCATGGTTGGTGTGTATTGTAAGCTTGGCTTTCCAGAGACAGCTCATCAAGTGGTTACTCAGGCTGAAACCAAAAGCTTCCGCTTTGCTTGTTCGCCTACATATACTGATATCATTGAGGCTTATGGAGAACTAAAGCTATGGCAAAAAGCAGAGAGTGTGGTTGGCAACTTAAGACAAAGTGGACGAACACCTGACCTGAAGACATGGAACAGTTTGATGACGGCTTATGCTGATTGTGGCCACTACGAGCGGGCAAGGGCTATATTTAACACTATGATGAGGGATGGTCCGTCTCCAAGTGTTGAATCCATCAACATTCTGTTGCATGCTTTGTGTGTTGATGGAAGGCTTGAGGAGCTATACGTTGTCGTTGAAGAGTTGCAAGATATGGGCTTTAAGATTAGCAAAAGCTCCATTCTTTTGATGCTTGACGCATTTGCTCGAGCTGGAAATATCTTTGAGGTAAAGAAGATATATAATAGCATGAAAGCTGCTGGTTACTTGCCCACGATTCGCCTTTATAGAATGATGATTGAGCTTTTGTGCAAAGGGAAACGAGTCCGAGATGCTGAAGTTATGGTTTCTGAAATGGAAGAAGCTGGCTTCAAGGTCGAGCTTGCTATATGGAATTCCATGCTGAAGATGTATACGACTATCGAGGATTACAAGAAGACAGTTCAAGTGTACCATAGGATCAAAGAAGCTGGACTAGAACCAGACGAGACCACTTACAATACTCTGATTATAATGTATTGTAGAGACAGACGACCAGAAGAAGGGTACTTGCTTATGCAGCAAATGAGAAATATTGGTCTGGACCCAAAACTTGACACATACAAGAGTTTGATCTCAGCTTTTGGTAAGCAAAAATGCCTTGAACAAGCTGAACAACTGTTCGAAGAGCTTCTCTCCAAAGGTTATAAACTAGACCGTTCATTTTACCACACGATGATGAAAATATCCCGAGATTCAGGGAGCGACTCTAAGGCAGAGAAGCTGTTGCAAATGATGAAGAGTGCGGGAATAGAACCAACGCTTGCGACAATGCATCTGCTGATGGTTTCGTATAGTTCTTCAGGAAAGCCCCAAGAAGCTGAAAAAGTGCTTAGTAACCTGAAAGAAACAGCTGTGGAACTAACAACTCTGCCTTATAGTTCAGTCATTGATGCTTACCTTCGGAGCAAAGATTATAACAGTGGAATAGAAAGGCTATTGGAAATGAAGAGAGAGGGCCTGGAGCCTGACCATAGGATATGGACTTGCTTTGTTAGGGCCGCGAGTTTCTCCAAGGAAAAAAATGAAGTCATGTTGCTGCTGAAAGCTCTTCAAGATATTGGTTTTGATCTTCCTATCAGGTACGCATTCTGAGTTCCCATATATACTGTTTTGAATTCATTCTTGAATAATCAAAATCTGATGCATTCTTTGAAAAGTATGTCTATGTTAGTCATTTTTGGGGAGATCCTTAATGCTTCTGACCTGAACCTAGGAATAATAAGTATCATTTTGTGTTTACTAATTCTCATGTTTTTTAATGATTCATACCAGGCTTTTACTTGAAAGACCTGAGTTAGTAGTTTCAGAGGTGGATGAATGGTTTGAGAAACTGAGACCCGTAGAGGACAATGCTGCTCTCAATTTTGCCAATGCTCTTTTGAATCTTCTCTGGGCTTTCGAACTCAGAGCTACTGCATCATGGGTATTCCAGTTGGCAATCAAAAGGGGTATCTTCAGTCGTGACGTTTTCAGGTCAGATCCTGTTTTGTATATCTCGTCTCTTTTGGAGAGCTAGTGTCTGTACTAGCCAACACTTGTTTAGTTCAAACGCTTGGATGTTTAGCAGTCACATTAATGATTGGTTTTGATGTCCAGGGTGGCGGATAAGGACTGGGGTGCTGATTTTAGAAGATTGTCAGCAGGTGCAGCGCTTGTTGCTTTAACTCTATGGCTTGACCACATGCAGGCAATTCGTCTATCTCACATTAATCTTTGGACAATCATTCTCATATTACCAATGAACTCTAAAATGATTCGCCATTTCAGGATGCATCACTTGAAGGGTACCCAGAATCACCAAAGTCAGTAGTCTTAATCACAGGGACCGCAGAGTACAACGGTATATCCTTGGACAAAACGCTAAAGGCATGTCTTTGGGAGATGGGCTCTCCGTTTCTTCCTTGCAAGACGAGAACAGGACTTCTAGTGGCGAAAGCTCACTCTCTCAGAATGTGGTTGAAGGACTCACCGTTCTGCTTCGACCTGGAACTGAAAGACTCGGTGTCTTTACCGGAATCAAGCTCGATGGAGCTGATCGACGGGTGTTTTATAAGACGTGGCCTTGTTCCTGCATTTAACCATATCAAAGAGAGACTTGGTGGGTTTGTTTCACCAAAGAAGTTTTCGAGACTAGCTCTACTACCAGATGAGATGAGAGAACGAGTGATTAAGACAGATATAGAAGGACATAGGCAGAAGCTTGAGAAGATGAGGAAGAAGAATAAAGGAAATGAAGTGGTAGGCGTTAACAGTCGAAGGAAGTTCATTAGAAGTAAGTAATGTAATAATGAGATTTTATTCACTTATACACTACACAAAACATGACTGATATGTACATAGTATTTTCCTGTGTATGTTTTATTTATTTACTACTACAATGATGAATAAATTTTAAAAAGCTACGTAACATCTAATAACTTTTATTCTTTTTTGGTCAAACAGTACTCTTTGTGCCAGTGGAGTTTTAGACAGAAAAAAAGTGTTATGTACTGAATACTCTTTGTGCCAGTTAATTTCGAGCAATTTCTTCGTTGTTAAAATCAAGGAAACTATTGTTTTTCTATAATTAGACGTATTTATTATAGAAACAAAATTTTCAAGAGCAACAAAGAAAGCTAGTTTGGTGCATCTTGGTTCTCAACAGGAACTACTGCAGACACTTTCTTTCTTCTAGGTGTAAGTTTCTTGACAGGAACGTTGTCTTCAGAGCCATTGGTTGTCACTGTGCTGCTGTTGGATGTTTCTGCAACACTCTTGCGTCTTCGTCTTTGTTTCTCCTTTACAGTGTTTTGATTCTCGTTACACCATTCCAAAGACCTAACCTCTCCTCCATTGTCTAGATTCTCGATGTTTTCACAGACAGTCTCATTCTCTTGTCTACAAACATCTCCTGAGCATCTCTCTAATCCTTTTCTCCTCCTCTTTGGCCGCCTCTCTTTAGCAGCAGAAGATGCTTCGCTCTCGCATTCTGCATTTGATTTTCTCGGTCTGCATCAACAGAAAAGGTGAATTTAGATTCGTAAAACCAGTGTGATAAGAGTGAGGAATGTTTGAATAACTTACCTTGCTTTGCGTTTCTTCTTCACGGCTACAACTTCGGGTTCTGGCTCAAGAGGTATCTCGGGTAGTGCCAGAAACTTGCATTCGAGAAGAGCAGGACGTTGTGATTCCCGATCGACAAAGTTACCTACAATAGCTTCTTTACGTAACCTTGTAGCTTCTTGTAATAGAGGCACTTGGTGTGGGTATAGTTGCATCCACCTCCTCCGGCATTGATTATCAGTACGACGAGGCACACGTGAAGCGATTTTGGACCAGTTACCAACTTCATGTTCTGCCATTGCTTCTCTCAACTTTGCATCTTCTTCCTTGGTCCACTTCCCATGATTTACATTGGGATCTAAACAATTTTTCCATCTCTCTGCACACTGAGTTGAGGTTCGTCCAGGAACAAAGCGAGCAATTTTATGCCAGTTTTGAGCTCCAAAGAGTGTCACAGCTACTCTCAAACGTTTGTCTTCATCTGAGCTAAATTTTCCTACCCTCGTTCTAGTAGGGTGAAGCGTCTTTTTCCATCTGAAAGTATATAAAAGATTAGAATAAGATCAACCACTCAACTAAGTATCTGAATAAAGACATCATAAAACGACAGGACAATAATCTGTAACACATTCTAATCCTAAATGATTATCATTAATGACTGCATATTGAGGTAATCCCACATCGACTAAACATGGACTTCATCTGTAGTTTATAAGCACCGTAAACTATTTTACCAAACAATCTAGCTCTTGCGACAACTTGATTGGTCTACAATAACTAGATTAGGATGGAGGAAAAGGGAAGAGGCTAGCTAAGTGCGGAATAACTGACCTATTTGAGCACTGAGTTCCAGCTCTTCCTTCTAATGCATTTGCAACAGTCTGCCAGTCTTTTTCGCCATACAACTCCACTGCGGCGCGGAGTTGGTCATCTTCCTCTGGAGTCCATTCTTTTCTTAATATGTCTGCATTCAAGCTTCTCTGATATCGAGCCAAACATTGAAACGGGGTCCTATTTGTCCCTAGTGACACAGCAATGTCAAGCCAGTCTGTAAAACCCTTTTCTTGGATGATTAAGCGCAGGTTATTTTCCTCTTCCGCAGTCCACGGACCGTGGTTGATTAATGGATCTTCCGAGCTCATCCACCTACAACACAAAATTACGAGATGATATCAAACGCTCAAATGAAGAGAACATAACTATATGGAATGGACATCTATAGATGATTGAAATCTGATTTATCTTAGTTAAACTAGAGGATGAACTTACCGAGCTTCACATTCTGTAGCAGAACGGTCCTTTAAGTACATCGAGGCCAACTGAGCCCAATTAACTTTCGGAAGAAACTGCCTAATCATCTCTGGTGTGATCTCAAGATTTTTGATCGATTCATTAATGGCTTCTATATCATCTGAAGATCCTTCCAAATCACTGTTAAGAAATTGCTGTCAGTTAATTCTTTTGGAAATTTATATAAGATGCAACTTGTAACTATTTCAGCATCTAAATCAATCGTTAGAAGCAAGTTTAACGGTACTAGGCACAAGAACATAATAAAGCACTTTAAAAGAGGAAGAGCGAGCAGTACCTGGACCGTTCTATAGCTTCATTAAGCAGTGTTTCCTGAAGTTGTTGTTTCAGACCTTTTGCAAGATTCTCGTTCTCCTCGGTAGACCAACTTCTGCGATGCACTGAAACTGGATGTGTCTTTAGTACCATCCTATAATTTTCAACGCAAGGGTTTTCCGGTGGACCAAACATCAACGGAGATATCTTTTTATCATTCTCCTGCAAGAAAACAAACAGATATTAATAACCAAAAGTAACATTGTTCATCAGGGTCAAACAAGAACAGCGTAAGCACTACTTTTATAAGAACTATTGATCAAAATGCGTCTACCTCTGAGCTATCACGAGGCCCACACTTTGGTGTTGAGATTAACTGGAGACGAGGATCTTTCCCCTGAGAAAGCGCCTGTTTAGTTATCCTCTTGCAAGAAGCTTGAAAGTCTACTACTATCTTAACATTTTTCTGGTGCTTCTCGTTCTGCTCGATCTTTGTTTCAATGTCAGTCAACTCCTTTCGAAGAAACTTCTGATACGCTCTGTTCCTCCGGATAGCTTCAACAAAGGCTTGTGCAGCTTCAGGGAAACTTGATGATTGGCATGTTTGCTCAACTGGTGCAGTGGCAGTGTTTTCATGTAAATCAACAGAATCTCCAACTTGTTCCCCCTGATCTGGAAACCTTTCACAAGTATTAGACCTACTCAATATTTCTCTTGAAGGTTCATTGTCCGAGGCATGTACCTGCTTTTTCTTCCCGAGAGAATCATTCATAAATGCTCCATCTTGATCTACAGAAGAAAAAAAAAACAGTAAGAAGTTACCACTAAAGCACAAGAAGGACATACGACTGTGCTTATAAATATTCACTTATAACCTAAAGTCCTGCATCATGAATCCATCACAAGCCTTTCAAGTCATATTAACAAGCAAACATAAGAACAGAGAGAGCTTCTATTTAAAAACTACACATATGCCTAAAGGGACTGTTACAAAGCTAAATTCACAGTGAGTCTGAGTGTAAGCTGAGCCTTATACCTCGCTTCTACAATCTTAGTCATTTGAATTATGGTTTTCCCATACCTATTGAACTCACATTCCAAAGCTGACACACACACCGAAACAGTAGCTAACCCTAAGATAGCAAAACAAGTAATAAGATTATCAACATTGAGCTCACCTAGATTGGCATAAGCAGAGAATCGTCTACGAATAGCACGAAGCGTTTCAAAAGAATCATCATCATCGTCGTCATCATCGGAGAGACTCATGCGAGGAAGGGACTTATCCATCGACAATGCCAATTGACTCTTGAGGCTCCGAAGCAGCTCGAAGTCGTCATCGCTATCCGAATCCGAAGGCAGTGGTAAACCCGTGGGAGGAGCACTTATCGGTTCCGTAGAGGAAGCTAATTGGCTCTTGAGGTTCCGAAGCATCTCGAAGTCGTCTTCATTATCCGAATCCAGCTGTATCTCTCCTCCCACGCCGCCTCCATCCGGTTTAACAGAACCGGATTTCGCGATTACATCGTCGGAATTGGGCTCGGGGATAATACAGGCGCGTCTTAAGTCTTCGAGATCTTCACCGATGTCGTCGTCTTCTTCTTCTTCATCGTCGTCAGTATCGTACAAGGTTCCGCGATTCATAGGGTTAAAGCAAGGGGAGAAAACGTATATGGGGAGAAACGGCTGCAATAGAAAGGTTTGTGGGCACCTTGCGCCTCCTCCTGGAGAACAACAAGTAGAAGAAAGAAGCCTTTTATGGCGGCACAGCAACAAACGGATCCAATCCCTTTTGTTAATGGGCTTATACCCATAAATTCGAATTTTGAAACACAAAGCCAGGTGTATTGAACTTACTAATCTCATTTGATTTTTAAAGAATTTTATGATGATTTTAAGTGAGTTATGAAAGTTAAAATAACTTAATTAGAACAGAACAAAATCTTATCTAAAATTGAAATTTGAATTTTTGATATCTTTAATTAATAAACTTCACTAAAATATCTTTAAATTATATATCAACTTTCATATTAAAATTTTCTTTCAATAACAATAAAATTTTACAATCACAAGTTTAATAACATTAAATTTAACTTCATAAAATGTATGTAGGTAAATTTGCTACTTCAACTGAAATCAGCTCAAATGAATACACTTTCAAAATACCCATAAACTTGCATAACCGGTTAGAGTTGACAAAAAGATAAGCCGGTTAAGTCGATTAACATTAGCGATAAAGAGAGTCGAAGTTCACAAAATAAACCGGTGTTTCATGGTTTCTAGGGTTCAGGTGACCCGAACCAGAACCAGAACCAAGTCAAACTACACATACCATATAGTCTAAGGCTCTAAGCCACACATAGTGTTGTTATTATTTAGCCGATAGATATAAACATAAGACTGAGACATTCAGCAGAGGTTGGTGTCGAAGTTGAGACTGATTCCCATGCTGAACAGCTCCTGATACAGAAGCTTCGCTCCATAGGGCACATACACCATCACCACGTGGTCCGAAGACTCGCACAGCCTACAGTACGGTCCCCTGATCCTTCTTGAACTGCTCGCCACCCTCTCAATCACGTTTGCTGCCTTGTTACAGTTCCTGCAGATGTGCATCTGAGAAGAGTCACTCAGTGTGAAGAGACGCTCGTGCAAGTTCCCTGAAGCACCGTGAGCTATCAGGCAGTCTCGTTCCATCTCTCCGAACTTGATCCCGCCGAACCTCTTTCTGTCTGCAACCGGCTGGCGCGTGAGAGGGTGAACTGGTCCGGTGTTCCTGAACTTGACCTTGTCCTCCGACATGTGGATGAGTCTCTGGTAGAAGTTTGGGCCCATGAAGATGAGTGAACGCATCATCTCTCCTGTTCTTCCGTTGTAGACCCTTTCGTTTCCCCATCTTGAAAAGCCAGCCCTTAGACCACAGACAAGTATTTACAATCCGTAATCAATCAGGTGTCAAGAATCAACAATAGTCTACGAAACATGTTCAAAGAATCATCACATAATCAATAAGACAGCCCTAACCACAAACAAATATTTACAATCCATAATCAATCAGGTGCGAAGAATCAACAATAACCAACGAAACACGTTCAATGAATCATCACATAATCACCAATCAACCCTCTTAACAACTATTCTGGTTCATTGCTTTTGCGCCATTTTTTTTGTATTTACAATCCGTAATCAATCACGTGTCAAGAATCAACAATAACCTACGAAACATGTTCAATGAATAATCACATAATCAATAAGACAGCCATAACCACAGACAAATATTTATAATCCATAATCAATCGGGTGTCAAAAATCAACAATAACCTACGAAACATGTTCAATGAATCATCACATAATCAACAGTCAATCCTCATAACAATTATTCTGGTTCATTGCCTTTGAGCCCATTTTTTTGTGTACTCTAGAGGTTTTTCAGACACAAACTAAATGGAGAAAGAAACGAATAGACCAGTTTCACGCTAGCTTTTAGACTCCAAACCAATCACTATGAGATGTTTCAATCCTATACACAATACCTAAGTCCAAACGTTTTTAAACCAGGCACGAAACATGAATATAATGCCTTTTTTACTCCCTAGGACGCAAACGTCTAACAATTTATAGAATACCTATTGACCTCTACTAATTGTAACATCAAGCCCTGCATCTTTTCTCAATGTTTTGTTTACAATGCTTAAACCAAGTGTCAGTGCGAAGAAGGTACCTGTGAAGCTGGTCGGTTATGTCATCAACGCTGGGGGTGGAGAAAGGAGTGGCATGGCGTGTCACTTTGGAGTATGCATCAGACTTGCCCTTCTTCTTTGGCATTGGACAAGCTACTCCTTTGGAGAGAGCAGCCTCCAAGAGTTGGCCCGGTGTTTGTCGAGATGGGAATGCGTGCGGGTTTATCACGATATCAGGAACTATGCCTTGCGTCGTGAAAGCAAAATTCTCCTGCTCCTCTATGTAGCCTAAAACACCCTTCTGACCATGCATACTGGAGAATTTATCTCCAAGACATGGAGAGCGAACCTGCAAGATGTAAAATATATATCAATGGAGAAACACTATCTAAACTCAATGGTATGCGTTATCTGAAAGACCATTACGGTATGATCTGGAACGTACCTGTCTCAGAGAAACAGAAGCATAGTTCTTCCCATCGTCATTAGATGACAATACCACTTTCTGCACTATCCCTCTCTCAGTGTGCTTCAGTTTGATGCTGTGATCAGTCCCAGACTCTGTGCATCTGCCAATGACAATATCACCACTGTGCATATTAGCACCAATGAAAGGGAACCCGTCCTCATCCAGGCTGTCCACTCTGCCGATCTTGCTGTGTGTCTTTCCAAATTGAACAACCTCGTCCATCTTTTTTCTCTTCTCCGAGTCTTTACTATCAACGTCCGCTTTATAGCTCCTGATATGTTCTGAACGGAACATACCACGTTCCAGCGAAGCCTTGTTCATCACGATCGAATCCTCCTGGTTGAAGCCGAGATGAACATTCACAGCAACTATTGCGTTCTGTCCATTGAACAAGATATCCTTCTGAAGACATTCCGAGGCCATTGTCTTGAAAAGTGGCTTCTGGGGATAGAACAACTGCTGGGACAGGGTATCACAGCGGATGTTAGGGTTCGTTGAGGAGAACCCGATGGCTTGTTGACAGTGCTTCTGTGACTGGTACAGAACTCTTCTACCGTGGTCATGATTCGCAAATGGAACAATTGCACAGCTCACACCCAACAGAAAGGAGAGATCCAGTTCGCAGTGAGTGTAACTCTTCTGCTCTTTCAGAAGCTGCTTGGTTCCCCATGCAGTGGTACAGTCTTCTTCTTCCTCAATCCCAATCAGCTCAAGTATCCCTTGGTCAAGAAGATGCTCGAAGGTGTACTGCAATGGCTTACTTTGCTTCAATTTGTGGAGATTTTCCACAACCATGAGAGGTCGTAGAAGTCTGCCAGCATCAGTAAAGATCCTAACTTCCTTGTCCTCTTTATCTCGCTTGATTTCCATCTGCAAAGAATGACACAGAGATGTTTGTAAAGTGTAACAAGATACAAGATATCAAAATAACACAAAAATTTGTTAAAACAGAAGATACCTGACGAGGTAATTCACTTTGACGCCGCCTGCTTTTTAACTCTGCCACAAAGTCCTCAGGATCTGAACATACTCCAATCCAGTCTCCATTAAGAAGAACTTTGTGTTTCCCGCAGAGTGGTGTACTGGTATCGTCCACAAGCTCTTCCATTCCACTATCGAAGAGCTTTTCCACCACAGGCTCCATGATTTGAGTACTAACAAGTCCGAGGAGAGACAGGTTCTTCACAAGACCACAATTTTCACCATCTGGGGTTGACAAAAAGCATACTCTGCCCCAGTGAGAGGGATGCCTGTTGCATACAGTATAAAACGATGCAGTCACATTTCAGTTCTTTCAAAGCCAAAAACGCAACGGCTCAATAATTTCCCAGCTCACGTTAAAATGCAACTAAAACTGATAATCCATTGTCGACATCAGGAAAATAATCACCAGCTAGCGTGAATAAGGGAAAAGAAACAAGAAAATCAGTAACAGAATGACTTAATGGCAGTATAATCTATGCAAAATGAGTATAAATCTGCTTTAAGCACACACAGGAGGACACTGCAGGAATCAATGGTCATCATCATAACTAAATAAAATACTACAAATAAACAGACTGAAGACATGTAAACTGATGGATGCAGACGATGCATATACTTATATTTCAAACAAACAAGAGGTGGTGAAAATTCTACTTACGGATATCTAGCATCTCCAACTCTGCCGGTATACAGGACTTGCTGCCGCGTTCTCCTCAGATCAATCAAAGTCTGCAGTGGATTTGCACGGCCCAGATTAGCAACAACACCTGACACCCTTTCCATCTTCCTGAAAGGATGAGACCACGCTCCAGTGGAGAAAGCTCTGCTAAGCCCATTTGTTATTATGGAAGCATCCAAATAGTGCTCAATGGGCTTCAAGTCGCCATCGCCTGTGAGGTGTCTCTGCATAGCCTTAGTCATTGTCCTTCTAGCGTGCGCCAGATGCACCCTTATTTCCCTCTCCAACAGCTCCCCAGCTAGTTCGATCCTCTTGTTCCGAAAGTTGTCTCTGTTCTCACATTTTCTTTTCCCAGCATATGCGCTAAAAAGGCATCTCACCATGTAGCCCAGGAATCGTGCTTTCTGCTTCAAACTTTTGAGGCCTGGAAACAAGAACAGACTTAGGCAGTCCTCCACACTTTCTCCAGGCGGGAACTTTGTACTCTTAATCTGCTGCTCAACATATGCCAGAGCATTTCTCCCATGACGAAGATTTTCACAGACCAAATCAGCTTCCTGGATCGAAGCTAGGATACTGTTGGTAATGCTCGCATCACCACTGTCAAAGGCAATCAGATCAACAGCCTCTTTGTCTGACGCAACACCCAGAGCGAAGAACAGGACCCAGACCGGGATCTCAGTTGACAGGAAGTATACTGTGAGGACTTTCTCCCTTCTCTTAAAGTCTTCAGCTTTCTGATTCTCTGACAGACGCACGATGAACCGATTCCTTTTAGTTTCAGACCTGTAGGAGACTGTCCATGGTGAATTGGAGATCCAGAGTCTCTTTGTGCACATCTAATCTTGAGCAATAAACACCTGCAAACACACATTTCTTAACGTTAGGAACTTGTATACCAGCTTGGCAGTGTTTCCAGTATATATAAACAGTATCAGCATGAAAACAGCTAAAAACAAATTGTCAGCAATTGAAACAGTTTAGGCAAATAGGTGCAATCCATATTATGTGAAGAACGCATAATCCAACCACTAAGCCATACACTAAAATAGTTCAGATACAATCCCATGACAGTAGAAATACAAATATTAGGTGTAACTCACCTTCTCAGCTCCTTTGATCACAAAGTATCCACCCTGGTCAAAGGCGCATTCCCCCTTTTTGAAGCTTGAGCTTTCCCCATTATCTCCTTTCTCCGCTGTGTTGCAAAGAACGGATTTCACCATCACGGGAATCCTACCAATCGGGATGTCCTGCGTCTTCTTAGATAAAATCTGCTTCTCGACAAATTCACCTTGTCCCGTCTTGAACTTGTCTATTTTCACAACTTTCTTCACAAACACCTAGTCAATTTATAAAAGTGAAGAGTCAGTTACACAACAAAATAACCAGTAATAAGAACAAGATACAATGGCAGCAAACCAGAAACTTCATCAAACGCTTGACAGATAAGAGCCAAAGCAAACAAGCATGAAGCACACAGTTAAACCAGGAAGTGAGTAAAACGAAGTAAACCCCAAGATGTTTCCCGTTATATTTCATACCATATACGTCATTAACTTTTAAGACTCACTACATTAACACGATCTATCAGAAAAAGGTGACACTTTCTAAAACAATCATTCTCCTTTTTCTGGTTGCTTACCTCAACATCGACATTAACTTTCATCCTAGCCGAGTAAGTCATGTTCTGAAGCCTAGCGTGCCACGGGAGAAACTCCAACTCCTTATCATCAAAGTACAATGTAGGCTTATCCACGCTGACTTCACCGAACTTCACAGTCGCGTATCTCCACTCATGATCCTTGTTCTTAGTAGGATCAAAGGACGGCTCAACAAGCATCTCACCGGAGGATTTAAACACGTTCTGAAGCCCGTGCTCGATGAAGAAGTTGTACGAGTTGAGCTGGTGGCTGACGAGTCCGTACTCGTCGAAGAAGGAAGTCGCAGCTTTCTTGCAGAAGTTTTGGAGAAACGGCTCTCCTAGGTCGCGGAGATCGACTTGCATAGCGGCTTCAATCTCTTCAATGTCCATATCAGTCATGTTTATAGAAACCTAACACACACAATAAAAACCCTAAAGGAAGTTAGGGAAACGGTTAAGGAGTTGTTAACATCATCAATAACACAAATGCATGTCTCGATCGCAAGAACTTTTCACCAGAGACGAACCATTCTCCGTAAACTAAAAAAGATGAATTTCGGGAAACCCTAAGCTTAAAAAGAAGAATCCAAAGAAAGGAGTACCTCGTCAGACCGATGGAGTGAAACGGCGGTGGAAGGAGAGAGTAAAGTGGACGTCTTTCGCCGGAAAAATCTCCGAAACTATCGAGTGAAAAACCCTTGCTCTTTTTTTTGCTCAGTGGAGGACTGTTGAGGTAAACCAAGAAGAGTGTCTTGGAAATGACAGATGTACCCCTCCGCTTGTTTACTCGTCTGTGTGATTCAAAAAGGGTAGTAATGTTAATTTCATGGGTAGCTTAACACTTACACAGCTATTATTATTTCCTTGCATTTTTCAATTATATCCAAATAGAGATGAAAATATAGCTTTTTCGATATTCTGCAAGAATGAAAATTTATATATTCTGCAGGAGTTTAATGATATACGAAAGTTACAAGAGTGAAAAATGCAAAATTTATTGGTGCTTCAACGCTTTTTCTTTTTTTTGCGTTGAAATTTCAAATAAAATTGTTACTCACCCTTGGACCAATTGGTTTCTCATTATTTGCATCTGCATATGTATAGATTAAGTTTTATCAGTATTGCTACTAGATATTATCATACAATATGTGACATATTATGCAATCCCTTAAGGACGAACCAGTCTTAAGCTTGATCCGACTCTCAATGAATTCTCCTATGGTTTAGTTGTATAGTGAGACATTTAAGAGAATGCAAATTTCAGTAAAAAACTAACTGAAGTGATCAAACATATATCTGAGCCAAAATCATTCAAATATCACTGAACAGAGAAGAGAAGTCACAATCCTCAAGTCCAAGTCTCTACCAGTAATCTGATAATAAATATATGACTCAACACCTCATTTTCACACAAAAGAACAAACAAACAAACAGAGTATTGTTTTTGACAAAGATATGCGGACAAAAAGACTCGAACATACCAACAAAGCATCACAGACGCAAAGACCAAACGGAAGAATCCAAAGCCTTTCAAAAGTTGTAAAAGCTTCTTCAAAAAGAGACAACAGGAGGTTTCCAGAGATCTTTATAAACTCACAGGCTCCAAACCCGGATACAAGCATCTTCACCAGAACTCACAACATGGGTGTCATCAGCAAAACCCAGACCATAAACTCCACCTAAATGAGCTCCTTTTATGGTCATCCGTGTAGAAGCAGGTTTGTCAACTTCATACACAATCACACATGTGTCTAATGATCCCGTTGCAACCTTAGTACTGTTTGGAGACCAAGCTAGGCAGTTTATGCGGGCACTATGGTACAACATGTTCTTCAGTTTCATCTGTTTAGAAAAATGAGACGATGTCAGATACTAAGATCAGTGGAGATTCATGGACTGGTTTTCTAAATAATCTTTAGTTACCTCTCTGGAGGCTCTGTCCCATACAACAGCTTCTCTGTTCAAATCAGCTGATGCAAACATAGATAAATCTGGGGAGTAACGAATGACGCTGATGGCGCCTCTGTGTTTCTCAAGAACTGCTTCCTCGGTGAGGGAGTCACCATTAACGGAATACAAACGGAGCTTACCGTCTTGACAACCGACAATAGCTTCTGTTCCATCAGGTGTTACGGCCAAAGCGGTGACAGTGAAACCAAGGTTGATGGTTGACACTACTTTCTCACCACGGAGAAACACAACTCCTGACTCAAAGGTCACCAGAAGGAGACCAGGTGAGAGTGGCGCAAGGCTTAGATCATTTGGTTGGTTTCCAACGCCAATAGACTCTTCGTTTGTGCACTGACCGTCTTGATAAGAGATCCTTGATACCTGGATAAGTATCAAATAGTAAAAGAACGCTGTTAGCTCCTTAGCTAAGACCATAGTCACCATACAATCAATTTGAAAACCATATTTAGTGATATCATATCACGGATAGAGCAGCCAAGACCATCAGCACTGCTTTAGAAACTCGAACATTGCAGAAACCAAGTTGACAAGTCAAATGTGTGAAAACCAACTTACCGTATTGTCAAATCCAGATGTCACGATCTCTTCTTCATGAGCAGCAAAACACTTTATCTGAGAGTTTTGCTTCCGCTGCAATTTACCGCAAAAACCACGGCCTAACATCCATTTACAGATCAGGCCATCATAGCTACCGGATAGTATGTAGTCAGAACTTCCTTTTAGAACAGATAAGGAAGAGATGTTCTTCATGTGTCCCGAAAACTGGAAGGGGGATTTCTCAAGATCACTTGCTGAGAATATGCTGATTGTACCACCTAGAGAAACAGTGACAATATGATCGTTCTGCCACAGACACCCGACAAGCATATCGTCCACTCCACCTGATGCTCCTGGACAAGTCAGTGTGGTCTTCAATGTTCCGTTACCAGATTCCGAGATCTCCCATATTTTAGCTGACTTGTCTGCAGAAACAGTGAGGACCTGGTTGATGATTCATACAGATACAACAAGTGAGTACAAAAGCAGCATGATACTGCCAGCATCAACCATACTGTAATCAAGAATTAAAATATAAAAAAATATCTCAGTGAATCTTCATACCAACGGCCTATTTCTAGGCCACAGTTATAGTTCATGCAATCTACAACTAATATCAACCTTATTCAAGCCTGATACAGTTTGAGTCTCATATGACGGATTCAGACAATAATTGACAATATTAGAACAAACAGACATAACTTAGTACCTCTTTGCCATCAGGACTCCAGCTAACAGCATAGATGCTACCTTTATGCCCATCTTCAGATGAAAGTTCACCCAATTTCTCACAAGTCTTTCCATCATATATGATTCCCTTTTTATCTGAACTCACAGTAATGAACTTACTCCCATCTGGTGCATACCTCACACAGTTGACAAAGTTGGAATGCTCTCTGTTCATCAACAAACAAAAAGACTCGTACGCAAGATACATATATGAAAGGAGCGTAAGATCTGAACATCAGACCTGCTTGAGAGCTTGAACTTGAAAGGAGGGCCTTCATAGAAATTAACCAGAAAATCATCCCCGCAAGTTACAATACGGAAGGGTCTCGTCGGCTTCATAGCGCAGCTAAGAACACGCCTAGAGTGTCCATCAAACTCTCCCACATTCGATCCTGAATCCCACCTAAAAGAAGTAAACAAAACCAACACAGGAAACAAGTCGAGAGTCTGTCATATTGATACACTAAGTTCGATCTGATTCAACAAATCCAATGCAACAATCAGCAGAACAAAAAAAAACATAAACTTAGACTGATCTGTCAACAATCAATAAACAAAACAAGACAGGCAACGAACTCAAGAATCTGACACTGAATACACTTAGTTCGATCTGATTCAACACAATCAATGCAATATTCAGTATAAAAACATAAACTTTGACTACTCAGTCGAAGTCAAACTTAAAAACATCCAATCAAATCATCAAATCCCTGAGATCGTAGACAGCTTCTTCCTCATAAGCTTTACCAAGAAAGCACAGATTTTTATAACTATACTCACATGAAAGCACGAACGAGAGACTTCCCTTTGCCATCACCAGAGGCAACGATCCGCATCCCATCAGCCGACCACTGAAGATCATCGATCCGCCCCGCCAAAACCTTAAACTCCTTCTTCAGCACATGATCATCACGAGCTCCCCAGATTCTCACAGTCCCGGACACATCTCCCGACGCGATCCACTCTCCGTTGGGGGAGTATCGCGCCACCGTGGCTGGGTAAGCGTGTTCTCCGTAGATAGAGACTTTCAACGGGTTGTTGAGGTCGAGGATCACGACGGATCGGGCGTTGGTGTAGAGCATGGTGTCGGACTTGGAGTCACCCGAGATCAGGATTCCGCGACCCCTCTCCGTCGAAGGGATGCAGGCGTAGGTTTCGGCGAGAGTCATCGTTGAGAAGACTTTGGAGGGAGATCGGGTTTGAGTGTTTTCGGGGGTTTACGGGGATCGTGAAGGAAAGGTAAAAGAGGAGAGGAGAGGAGAAGGAGACCACATAGAGACGAGGAGAAAAGAAAAGGACGGTTATTATTTGTAAAATGCTTTTGTTTATTTATTTTTAAAAATTTTTAATTTAAGATATAGTGTAATGATAATTGCCACATAAACCGTTGGAAAAAGTTGAATTTCATCACATAAAAATAATTTTTAAATTCTGGCGAGGGCGGTTTTGAGTCTTTTGAGTTTTTGGATATTTTCATATTAGCTGTAATTTTGAGAATTGAACACCATTTGCCACCGTGCCACGTAACAGTAATTTACATGCCACATACAAGACTACGGATACACATACCATACTTAATCAAATTAGTTTTCTAAGCAAAATTTTCCAATCCTTAATAGAAGCAAAGAAAATTTTTAAACTGTCCAACACTTTAAGCTTTTGAAGCTTAAATTAATTTATTTAAATTTAATTTTGGGTGTTTTTAAAATTATCGAAATGTTTTAAATAACAAAAATATTATTTACATATCATATTATAAATAACAATAAACTTTGATAATTTATAAAAATATTTTAACTGATAAAAATAACTATTATATATATATATATATATATATATATTATATACTTAACATATTTTATTTAAAATATTTACATTCTATGTTTACAATTACAACAACAAATTTAACTAAAAAAAGAATTTCTGCAAAAATAGTCTACACTAAAAACTTTACAAATATAATCTTCGAATAATCGATTCACCTCGTAACTAAACTTTTACGGATAAACTTTGAAGTCACAGTCGTACCAAACATTCTTGTTAAATATATTATATAAACATTCTTGTAAAATATATTATCTAAACTGTTGATACCAATAAAAAAATGTGACAATTTCAGCAAAATTGCATGTAATACTTATCAGTTTATTATCTTAAAATTTGGACATAGTTATTCTAGAAACTAAAACTATTTTCTACACTAATAAAGTTCACTTATCTCCCTCTCAATCTATTCATATCACCTTTTTGTGATACGGGGCTTTTCCGCCACGTGTTGGATTCTGTTTCGATTATTTCATGTTTTGGGTTTCGTTCAGACTCTTTTATTGAAAGTTATGTTTTGGGCTTAATTTCTTTTTCGTGGTGTGTTTGCAATTTAGGGTTGGACGTCGTCTTTTTTTGTAAGAGTCTTCCTCACTGTTTTTTTTTGTGCCGACGACAAAAACCTTTTCTCTCCCTCTCGGTCGAAAAGTGATCTCTTAGCAACGTTACACCATTTCGTAAAACACGTTTTCCCGGCCACAATCGTAAAACGCG
>JABAYD010004578.1:0-14604 GCA_014822095.1 Diplotaxis tenuifolia | reverse complement strand
AAGTGAGAGGAATAGCAGTAAAGAGTGACCCTGCAAAAAAAAAGACAGAGAGAGGGATACATACATAACAAAACGTTAGAGCTTTCACATTTGAAGAGTTGAGTTCGAAATGGGTAAGTACGATAACCTTAATCACAAAACACAAAAACAAAATGGGTTTGTAACTAAAAGAGGAACCTTACAAGAGAGAGTCTGAGCTTTGGAGAGGGTCTGAATTTGAGATGAGAGAGCCTACAAAAGATAGAGAAAGATGTCAAACCTCTGGACTTATGTCAAACGCTGGAGCTCTAAAAAATAAGAGCATAATCTAATACATGTCAAACAAGCAAAGATAACCTAAATCTATAGTTTCAGAACAAGTGAATAGCATGTTAAGATAACTAATCTGATGAATACTATTTCAGATACATACTCACTATACACTAAAGAATATATAAATAAAACATGACGCATAGTTCTGAAAATATTAGAGCGTAAAACATAGTGAGTGGTACCTTTAAGTTTGACGTTGCCTGTAATCACAACAGAACAAACAAAAAAAAGGAATTAGGTACATATTATTTGATACTAAAAAGCAAAAAGGAACGAAAGAAACACTAAAATTAAAACATAATACTCACCCAAGAGAACAAAGCTAATAGACCAACCCCAACACCAATCCAGAAAAGTGGTGATCCTCTACACATACACACACAAACAAAAAACAGAATCAAACTAAGCTCTTGTCCTAAAATAACAAGCTTCGAAATGTGATGTAAGCAGGAACATGGTTGATAAAAGGATATGATGGCTCTGTTCTTAAAAGCTTGTATATCATAAGTTCGACATCAAGAAGAACAACTTATCTACGCTAAGCTTTGATCAAAATATCTTAAGCTAAAGACACGAATGCTTCAACAATGCTTCAATGATACAAGATCAGACATGAATGCTTCAACAATGCTTCAACAAACAGAGAAACCAATCAAAGCTTCAACAAACAGAGAAACCCATCAAAAGTTAGACCATGATGAGACAAAAGTTAAACCCAACAAACAGTACTAGCCACACAAAAGCCTCGTGAGATAAATGATACAGGATCTTACAAGATGACCACGAACAGAGTGTGAGCTTCAGAAAGTCATGGAGAGAGTGTGAGCTTGAGAGGGTCTGAGCTTGAGAGGGTCGTGGAGAGAATGTGAGCTTGAGAGGGTCTGAGCTTGAGAGGGTCGTTGATAGAGTGAGAGCCTGAGACGAGATAGATCGATGGAGAGACGAGAGAGATCGATGGAGAGATGTGTCAATGGAGACGAGAGAGATCGATGGAGATCTGCGTCGATGGAGGAAGCTGAGACGAGAGATATCGATGGAGAGACTCGAGAGTGAGAAGAGCTGCAATGGAGAAAGGCTGAGAAGACAGAGAGAGATGAAGAGAGGCTGCGTCAAAATGGAGCGTCTATGGAGAAGAGCTGCGTCGATTCATTTTTTAGGGTTAGGTATTCTCGTAAATAATCAAATATCATAAGGGAAAATTTGTAAAATAAACCTCAGACGCAGATTATTTCTCGCGGACGCAGCTTTTTTCGGCGATCGACGCACATACGCGGCGTTTAGACGCGGCGTTAGACGCAGCTACCTGCGTCAAGGAAACGAACAAGATCAATCGACGCAGACGCAGCAGCATCATATGCGGCGACCAAACGGACACACCACTTTCTTTTTTATAAAGATAATGGAATAAATATGAGGGGAGCCACATAAAGCAAAGGATGATAATTTATCTTTTTAAAATTTTTAAAAAGTTGTGTTATGAATGATTTGTGACATAAAGGAGGAAGAAAGGAAGGGAAAACCTCTCTTTTACCTTCCATTATCATCTCAGGCACACGCGCCAATAGAGACAAAACAGAAGCATTTGTGCTTTAATTATCACACGAAAAAATTCCTTAAAAAGGCACGAACTAATTTTAATTACTAAATATTTTTTAAAAAAAATACATTAACTTTTTAAATTTTTCAAAAATACACAAACTACTTTTGCTTCATCATAAAATACATAAACTTTTGAATTTTGGAGGTTTCACATCTCGATAACAACGTTAACTCTGATTAACAGAACATTAAGATGCCGTTAGGCGACATTAACTCTGATTCAAAAGTTCATGTATTTTATGGATAACCAAAATTAGTTTGTGTATTTTTCGGAAATTTTAAAAAGTTCGTGTATTTTTTCAGGGAAGAAAATTTAGTATTTGTATTTTTAAGGAATTTTCCTTATTATTTTATTATTTTTTGTAATATCATATTTCTTTTATTCAAGATTTATTATAATCAGGATTAGCAGTTTAGGTTTAGGTATTTTAGTCGGATTCAACTTGAACCGGAACTGACCCAAAAATATTCGGTCCAAAATCAAACCAAAAGTTTACAAGTATTTGTTGGGTCCAAAATTCTTCTACTCTAAAGAATCGGAAATGAAAAGAACTGATTCGAACAAACCCATGCCCAATAAAATCAACACGAATAGATTCAATCCGATAAGAACCAATTAAAAACATGTATTTCCAAAACTCTGATTTGTTTGTGTTCTATTTTACATACTTTGTTTATTTTATAATTTAGTTGAAATATCTTTTTGTAAAAATCTTTGTTATTATTTTTGCAATATTTTTTAGTTTTTTTTTTGTAACAGGAACCTTTTTAATTAATATGAAACTTCCAATGTAAAATTTAGAGTTTAAAAGTTGTTATTTTTAATCATTAATAGTTTATTTAAAGTTATTTGTGAATTTTTAAATATATATATGATAGATTTCGACTAAATTTGATGGAGTTTGGATATTTTGTATCCTATTCAGAGACTAAACACGTGGACCTGATACGAAATCACAAATTAAAAAGATTTTACAAATTGTTTAAATCTAAATCGATCCTAAACGAACATGCCCAAACCCGACCCAAAGACCCGAACAAAAACACATTCTCTATCACATGATACAGATTCGAAAGTTATCGGTATTTTACTCTTATTTTAATTATAGATTCAAATCGACCCAGAAGAACCGTCTCAACATGAACAAAATATATCCCAAAATTATATTTTTCCGTCAAACAAAAAAGAAAAAAAAAGTCTTTGTCATCTTAGCATATCTTTGAAAATTCTTTAAAAATACACATATTAAATTTTCTTTACTGAAAAAATACATGAACTTTTTAGGTTTCCAGAAAAATACACAGGCTAATTTTGGTTGTCCATAAAATACATGAACTTTAGAATTAGAGTTAACGTCGCTAACAGCGTCTTAATATTCTGTTTAATAGTGTTAACGTCGTTAAAATCGAGGTGTGAAACTTCCAAAATTCAAAAATTATGTATTTTATAGACAAATAAAATTAGTCTATGTATTTTTTGGGAAGTCTAAAAAGTTGGTGTATTTTTCTAGAAAAAAAAATTCAGTTCAAGAAATTTTTCATTTATCACATACATTGTTTGTAACGGTAGCTTTGGTTATATTTTAATTTTTTTGTTTCTTATAAATATTCAGCAAAATCACTCAAATACATTTAACTTCATTATAAAATTACTTCATTTTAAAAGAAAAAAGGAGTTGGATGCTCTTAACATCCATTGACTTTTAATTTTAAAAAATGACACATCTTGAAATGCCCGCTAAAAGTATTATTACTTAATTAAAGACATAATAGTATTGCTTGGTCAATAAAATATTGGTTAACCGTAAAATCCCTATACCTTAGTTAAGCTTATAAAACGAGACAACATAGGCTTTAGAATCAGGCAGATACATCATAAACGAAACAAGAGAAAACCGTTTAATATGGAGAAAATAATGCTAATGTACTTGGTGGGTGGTGGCTATAGTCAAGGTAAAATTAATTAACCATCTCACGTAGATTTAGTTATCATCAATCATCGTGTTTGTTTGATCATCCACTGATTTGATGTATGTAGGGGTAGTGAAATGGATCCATGACAAAGCTGAATGGGAGAAAATTCTGGCCGTTGCCGATAATAACATAGGGGTTATAATAACGTCCCCGCTGTGCAGTGCTCCATGTGCTATCGTGGACGGCCAAGTGACTCAGTTTGTCAAGACCTACGGTGATCGGATTAAGTTCTATAATGTCAACAGACAACAGGTGGCAAGCTGACATAGTATCAGATTTTCAAATCCAAATTCATCCAACCGTCATAATTTTAAAAGATGGAGCCCCAGTCATTGGTTTCCAGTACCCTCCCAATTGGAGTAATTTATATAGACTATTAGTTGGCTCAATTATATTGGAATCCTCCCTGGCCCCCTCGGCCGCCGACTTGCCACTTCCTCCTCAAACCGGAGCGTAAATTATAGTAATTTCCTGAATCAGTAACATCACTTTATATGATCATATTATTTATGATTATGTTTGTTGTATAATATTATAATAGGATAAATCATTGTATAAATTTATTGATGCTTGACAGCTAGCATAGTACATATTATTTACAGTCAGAGAATTAGGTGTTTATAGATCATAAGATTGTCAGATAGGACTAATTATTCCAGATAATATATATACACATGAGTGACGCATAAAGATAGCTTTGATATTCAGAATTGATTAAATCGGTAATCTTCTCAGATGATTTCTAGTGGGTTTCATCTCTTCCATCGTGTGCACAATATGTAATGGAAAAATTAGGTCTTGTTCCATTAATTTACTTATATTCACATCTTTGACTATCTTGTTCCATTACCGAGTTCTTAGTCTAGAGCATGGGAACAAATTCGGCAAGAGGCCTGGGAGTATGGGCTCAAGGCCAATCCGAACAGAGGCCAAACGTCAAGAATCGGTCTCGAGCTTGATCAAGAACTGGAAGTCAAGAGCTCGACGGAACCAGCGATGCTAAGTCAAAGTAATATGTGCCAGAGTCTTCCTAGATTTGCGGTACCGTCATGAAACTCCTAGATTAGTGGGATCGTAATGCCCGGAGAGAAGATCTCGGGAAAGGCTAACGATCTAAGTAAAATTATAAGAGGAAAGACGAGAGAGAAAGGAAAGGAACATGTTTTGACAACACCTGCATGATCACCATCAACATCGAGTTCCTAGTCTAAGCCCATCGACCTCGATCTCGTTTCTCTAGTTCTTGGCTTAACTTAGTCTAGTTCGATCATTCATTGTAAACCCTTTTATATCGTCCATAGATAAATGTCTATTTCCTCAACTTGAGTTTGAGCTTGATTACATTGTTCTGTTCTTAGGCTTGCGTTATCCACAATGCTTGAAATTGATAAGAATTCATTACTACTTTCAGAGATGCATCATATTGTTCTGTTTATTTCTGTCACACAAGCAGTTATGTTATGCTAACATATATAACTGGGATGACTAATGACATATCTTATAATTTTTTTACATTTAGATTTAAAACGTTCAAGATGATAAAAAAAGAGAAACATATGAGATAAGATAAAATGTCATTAGACACCAAACAAAAGTGGAAGAGACCTCACCAAATCCCCTTATTGCTGAGCCTCCAAAGCGAGTAAGTGATGTAGCCACACCGGAGCATTTCGGGCGATGTACGACTGGTAACGGAGATCACGAGTGACACTTAAAGCATTAGCCGCGACAGCTTCATTGCGTTCAGGAAGAGCGTGATCCAACCTCTATGAATCTATCTTTGCCTGAAGGAAAGATATATTGGGGCGAATATGGCTGTGGTTATGGTGATCATCAGGTTTTATGAGGACGTTACGTATGCTCTCCGACGAAGTCTCAAAAATAATATTTAAGAAGTGTAAAATTGTGCAAACATTCAACCGCCCAAAAAGAGCCCACAAGGCTGTCTCTGTTTTCATGTGCATACATGAATAGGCGACTATGCAAGATTGTACATCAATTTTCATCACATAAAATCCATAAAACCCCACTAAGATGATTTGAATTTACCCATGAGGATCCAAAATTACATTTGAGGAAGCCATTGGTCGGTTTTTTTCCATCGAACCATATCCGTATCAACATTATCCATCCCATCCTTCGTTCCTGTGAAGGTATCAACCCATGTAGATTCTCTTTCATAGGCTTTATTAGCAATAAACGATGACTCAATAACCTTGGTTTCAAAAACAAAAGCATTCATAGCTTTCCAAATTTCTCACAGCAACCAGGAAAAAACTTTTCTTGTGTGTATATCCGTAGATGAGCTCCTAACAATCTTGATCAGGTGCACAAAGTTTTAAAATGTTGAATTCCGAGAGAAACTTCCTGAGGGTACTGGGAAATTAGATTTCTTCCATGTGGCACGTGCTTTAGCACATGTAAAAAGAACTTGACAAATACTCTCAACACCATTACCACAAACAGAGAATGTTGGATCAATTGGAATACCCCGAGTAGTCAAACATTACTTAACTACTAACGCACCGGATATAGCACGCCACATAAAATGTGTAATTTTTGGTGGAGATTTGATCTTCCATAAGTCTCTCCACAATTGTTTTCCAATAGGAGGGAGAGAGTGTTCTTGAGGGTGATCAAAATCCACCAGAGCCAACAACTTATACCCACTACGAGTAGAATATGATCCACTTGGTGTGAAACCCCATCTGATCAAATCTTCAAGTACCAGTGATGGTTTCAGAAGTAATATCCTTTGAACATCATGTGGTGTAAAAGTTTTATGTAGCAAATTAACATCCCACTGATTCGACCCCTGCATGAGTAAGTCTGAAACTTTAAGCGCTAAATTTATGGAACTATTCTCACGGTACATTGGAGGCTGAGGAACAGTGTCAATAATCCAGTTTTCAGCCCAAACATTAAAATCAGTCCCATTGCCAATATGACGATACATGCCCTTTTTGAGCAATTCTCTGCCGTGAATGATACTCCTCCATGCATACGACGGATGTGTCCCCATTCCACACTCAAGAAAGTTTCCATTTTTGAAGTATTTGCCTTTAAGAATTCGAGAAACCAAAGTATCAAGATTATTCCAAATTTGCAAAGCTTGTTTCCTGAGCAAAGCCTGATTGAAACGCCCAATGTCATGAAACCCAAGAACCCCCCCTGTTCTTTGGGTTTACATAATTTTTCCCAAGAAATCCATAGGATCTTTCTCCTTCTATCCCGACTACTCCACCAAAACTCTATAATCGCACTCGTAATTTTTTCGCAAAGACCTTTTGGTAACCAAAAAAACTGACATTGCATATATTGGGAGAGCTAAAACAACCGATTTTATTAAATCTTCCTTGGCCCTCATCGACGAAGTTTTAAAATACCACCCATGTAACCTTCTTTCTAGTTTCTCTTAAGAGATATTTTTCAAACCTTGTAAACACTCAGGGAGGCTAAGATATGTTCTTTCTCCACCTTTCTTCTCTATAACCAAAACCCCTTCTATAGCCTGTTTGGTCTCGTCAGCTATTTTTTTCCCGAAAAGATGGAAGACTTTAAAGGGTTTATCATTTGGCCAGACGCATCCCCATAAAGTTTCAGACCTTTCAAAATTTCTTCACTATCCCTGTTAGAGGCTTCACACATCAACAAGCTATCAGCAGGAAATAGCAGATGGTGAACAGAAGGGCTGCCTGTAACTAACTTTATATCATGCAATTTCCCTTGTACTTCAGCTCTGTTTAAGACATGAACTAGAGCTTCGACACAAAAATGAAAAAAGGATAATGATCTCCCTGGCGTGTTCCTCTTTCCGATTTAATAAAATCATGGGAGCGTCCATTAAGTAACACCGAGAAAGTGACAATAGTAATGCATGCCATTATCCAAATGACCCATTTACGATCAAATCCCATTTTTCTAATAAAACTTCAAGGAAGTTTCATTCAACCCGATCGTAGACTTTTGACATATATGTCTTAATAGCCATACTTTTTTTACCAATTTTATAATTGGTTCGCAGCCCATGTACCAATTCATGCGCTATGATGACATTGTCTGTAATTAATCTGCCCCCAACAAAATCTCCTTGAGTCTCTCATATTATATTAGGCAAAACCACATTCATACGATCACATAGAATACGAGAAATGATTTTGTATTGCACACTACAAAGACTAATGGGGGCACATATACTTTATTTCTGTAGGTTGTAAAATTTTTGGTAACAAAAATAACTATGTATGTTTCCACCCAGCATGAAGGATGACCGTTTTAACAAAACATTGAACATCATCAATAATTTTCTGCCCAACAATGTGCCAGTATTTTTGGTAGAAAAAATAACAGTAAATCCATCTTCTCTAGGGGCACTACTACATTTAATACCAAAGGTTGCTTTCTTGATTTCAATAGGAGATACCTCTCTGGTTAAAACCGTGCTCATCTCTGAGGTAACTCTGCTGCCAAAACTCTCAAACAAAGTTTCCAAATCACTTGGATTTGAGCTTGTAAACAACTCTCTGAAATATTCTATAGCAATATGTCTTTTAGACCTTTCATGATAATGTTCATTTCTAAAAATATCTTTTAACATTAGAATTTTATTTCTCATTTTTTTTCCCTTTAACCAGATTATGAAAATATGTTGTATTTCTATCCCCTTCACGTAGCCATTCCTCTCTACTTTTTTGCCTCCAAAAAATCTCCTCCTCCCTATAGGCCGTAGCCAAATCTTGTCTTAACCTCCTCAACAAACCAAAAATGGGGAATTGCTTTGAGCTCTCTTTGTCCAAATCAATCTGCAACAGTTCTATTCTTGTTTTTAGAATTTCAGTCATTAGTCTTTTTAAGCTTGGACAATTCCGACCGACATCGAGCAATACGATCAAGAACACTTAGATTTGAATGAACGTTCTCTACGTCCCATCCATGAAAAATGGCTTCCTCTACCCCTCTCTTACCATACATACGTCTATCAAAATAAAACCGTCCCCTTTGCAGATTCTCAGGTTCAAGGGAGAACTCTATACGTAGAGGTCTATGATCAAAAGGCCACATACTCATATAATCAGTAGACGAATGAGGAAAGAGACGAAACCATTCATCATTACAAAAACTCCTATCTAGCCGACATTGTACCCATAGATGATCCCACATGCCCGCCCAGGAAAGGGTATTTCCAGTGGTCCTCGTCTCCCTAATTTTACATGCCTCAGCCATGTTACGGAAATAAAAAAACTTGGATTCCTCTCCAGTAACACCTCCCAATTTTTCTCCATTATGCATTAGCTCATTAAAGTTACCAACCAAAATACATGCTTCATCTCTAACCACACCTATCTCCATTAATTTATCCCAAACATAGCGTCTTCTTCCTCTGACTGGATCCCATATACACATGAGAGAAAAAAGACAATGGATCCCATTGTCACTTTAAGATCAATAATTCTAATATCACTATAAATAATCTCAACTGAGTAACAACATTTCCACATTAAAGCTAAACCACCACTGCGACTATTGGGTTCCATCGTATGTAAACAATCATACCCCAAGTTTGATTTTATAACATCCATATAAGCAACCTTTTTTTTAGTCTCCATCAGAAAGAGAAAATCCGGAAAATACTGACGTCGTAAATCCCGAATGCGTTGAACTGTATCCGAACTACCAGCACCCCTACAATTCCAACTCAAAATATTCATAAAATATAATTGTTAAGAATGCCCCGTAGAGCCCATATTAATAGGGTTAGTGAAACCCAATTCTTTAAATCGTTGTACTCCATAGAAAGTCCAAGAAAATACCAAAGTATTTGTCTACCAATGCTTGAAAATTCAGCCAAGAAAACCATCATGCCGGCAATAAAGTACCATATATACCGTATTTTGGTTCTACTCTGCATAGCACAAAACCCCTGTCCACAGAGGATCGATAACCAAATTTCCACATCACTCCTTAACATCCTATTACTGTACCGAGGTGAAAACAACTTCATGCTATGAAAACCCCCATTTCCTTTTTTTATATCTGTGAATATCGTCCCTTTTAGATCAGTAAAGATTAATCCTAAAATCCAAAACAACATAGATAACCAAAATACCAATCCAGTAAACATCCATATTACTACAGCATCATCATACCAAAAATTTCATAAAACACTCTTCCAATACCTCGTATTATAAGATCACCGTTCTGAAATAAAAATTATAAGTTCATACAAATACTGAAGCATGCCAATTTTCATTACATTTGAAAACCAAAAAAAATACAGCTAACATAACCAACCCCTGATCTCCGTAACCGTACCCTCCATCCCATAAGAAGCAAAGCCGACTCTTGTCCACCTTACTAAAACCCACCGTGAGAAACACCAATATCTGATCCCCATCCTTTCCATATATCATGTACCAACACCAAACCAAAATCCATAGACCCTTTCAAATGAAACCTCACACTTATAACGTATACTGAACCTCAAAGCACCTCCATCAGTTGGAATTGCAAAATCATCCTGTAACCCGTGATAAACTCCCCAGCCATTACAATTATTGTATGCTTCCTGACCTGTGACCATAACATTAGTACCTGCAACATCACAATCCAAAATTACATCGATATCATTCAGAAACAGAGCCTTGATAGCCAAGTAAAAATCCAAGTTCCATGCACTAGCAAACCAAACGAGATGCGTGTGAAGTATCCATTTGACAAAACGAACCGGTGGCGATTCGAAATACATGCCTCTATTCATACCACTAGAAACTATCATGAATCCTACTCCATCTTTGACATACATAATAGCACTTACACCCACAAAAACCTTCCAAACAAATGTATATGCAACCGAATTCATATCTTTCCCGTCCCATGCTCTTCCGTAACACAAGAAAGATAGTTCTAAATCGTCCACCAGCTTTTGCGAAGCCTTGTCATCCCCCTCCTCTAGTGTGAGGAACCCTCCACATATCCTCAAAATCGTTTCTTCCAACCAAACTCTCTTGTATGACTGGTTTGAGGAGACCAGCCATATCAATTGTAACATTAAAGCCTGTCCAAAAATGCTGTCCAAGCTCCCAACTGTTGGTCTATATATTTCCGAAACATCATCCCTCCTCCGCCACTCCACTTTTACAGTGGCACCAGAAAAAATAAACAAATCAACTCAGAAATATCTTGACAAAATCTCCATCGTCCATACATCAGCATTAAACGTGTAGTACATGTAAAAATATCACATGAAACCAGTTTCTCCAAATTGTCTATCTGAACCATATACTTATACGTTTCCAGTAATTCAACTTGAATTCCAGTAAGTATATATACTGCCCTGCAGTACCAACCTAAATGTAAGACGACTACATGAACCAAACTAAACCTGTTATACCAGAAAAGAAAAACCTCAGCAGTAATGCAATTCCCATTAGAAAGCCTAAAATATGTCCTAAGATGTATCCCTAAGCCACCCCAAACTAACCAAACATTATTACCAGCAATGATCCAGAATCGATTCTAAAACAATCAAGTAACAAGATCATCAAAAAGCTATAGACAACAAAACGCCAAACACCAATAAGCATATGAGGTCCCTGAATGATTGATATACTACCTTAACAATTCCCATGGGGAGGTTTGTTCAGACTCGACCCTCGCCAAACATCAAAGCTAAACTCATGGGGAGGTTTGTTCAGACTCGACCCTCCCCATTGTTAGAAAGCCCAAGAGAATGATTACCCTGTTTTTTCACCTCTTTGAAAACGAAAGCGAAATTTGATGACAAAAATGTTATATGGACATCCCGGCAACCATTTTCAATTCAATTAAAAAAAAAAATATATATAATCTTATATATTAAAACAGAGATCACAAACTTGATTTATGTGTGATTTTTTTTTTAAAATGGACCATTCCTCAAAAAGATTATCAAGATTATCAAATGTTCATAATTTAATGATAATATTTTTGGATATCTTTATTTTTCTATTTTAAATACAAATGAAATAAATCCAGCAAAATCTGTTTGGAGTCTTTTTAAATTAGTTTTTCTATAAATCATTGAATTTAAATTCTAATTATCATAAAATATCATTAAAATATTATTTTATTTATAAATGAAAATTTTAAATTATCTAAAATATTTCTAATTATATTTAATGAGAATAATAATATAAATTGTTGAAGTTTCGAAAATAATTATTAAAAAATTAATATATTATATTAGAAACAAATACTGAAATTATTTCAAATATAAAAAATATTATATATATCTAATATATTAAAAGAGAAGTCATGACTCTTTTAATGTGTGATATTAAAATGAACAATTTACTAAAATGTATTACATTAAATTATTTAATTATTAATAAATTTTGTTGGGTTTAACAGAAATTATGATTGGGTTAAAAATAATTGGATTTATAGAGAGTATAATAAGATACATATTTAAATTAAATATATAATTAATTAGTTATATTTTTATGTTAATGTTTATAATTCTATAGTTTATTTTGAAAAATAACAAAAAATCATCATTTTCTAACAATGATTGATATACTACCTTAAACCAATGAAATCTTTTTTTTTTTAAATTATATATTTTATTTTAAAAAATAACAAAACTAAATTTTAATTATTTACTCCATAATATGAAGCTAAAAGATTAATTTTGTTAAATTTTCTGAATTGAAAAATGTTACATTATTTTTAGAGATGACAATAAAACAATATTTTACCAATCTATGGATATATTTACGAGTTCAATACTGAAATAATAATCCAGTATATATATAGAAGAAGATACAAATACATGTCAAAGTTTGAAATAATATATTCAATAAAAAATTAATATATGGTAAAATTATTATATTTTAAAAATTTATATACATCTCATATATATATAGTATAATATATATACTAATTTAGAAGCGGAAAAAATGTTTATATATACAAATATCATACATAACTATCAAAGTGCCAATACACCTTTGTCTAAATCAGATGAGAATGTATATATATTTTTAAAAATAGCTTGCGTAAGCCTTTTAGATGATTCTCAGTGAGCTTCGTCTCTTCCATCGTGTGCACACATCATAATCCCGGAAACAGAACTCAGTAATGGAAGATGTGACCAGATCTATTAGCTCTTGTCACTTCTATAAATCTTGGAATCAAGATATATGTCAATATTTCTTCTAGATATGACACTTAAAGGAATTCTGTTGTATATATGTTTTGTCGTATACTCTGTTAAATAACACATGAACTAGATTTTGACCCGCTCAACGGAGCGGGTGTTTAGTTTCATTTATATATATATATATATATTTGTTTACATCTTTATTAGTATATACTTTTAATAGTAACATATATTTAAATATTTATATATTTTTATGTTTACCAAATGTTTATTTACTTATGCTTATTAATTTTAGATAATATACTATTGTATATATAAATTTAAAATATGATAATTTGTATATATGTATTATATAGTGTAGTATGTCAACCTGTTTTGATAAAATATTATATGATTTTAACATAAATATAAATATTTATGAAAATAAAATAAATTAATATAGCATTTTAATATAATTTTATCATATTTATTTTAATATAAAATTATTTTAATATGATAGATTATGATTATAAAATAGATAAAAATATGATAAAAATTTTATTTTCCATTTTATAAATGACAACTAAATATATATTAAGATATAATAATATTTTCATTATTAATTAGGAAATAAAATAAATATGTTTTGAAGTTTAACTATTGTCAAAAAAATTTAAAATTTTTTTTAGAATTTTAAAAATGAAAATATCAAAAGATATCATGATTATAGTAATTGTATATATTTTATATTATTAATCTTAAGAAATTACATTTATAATGGTAAAGAAGGCTCTAACTAAAATATCACACATAAAAAGAAGCTGTGACTTATATTTTAATAAAATAGGTAAAATATTTCAGAAATATGTAATATTGTCGTTAGAAAACTTAGATAATATCTAAACATCAAAATATTTGATAGTCCACTTCCCACATGAACCACCACTGTAAAGACGGAGTACTCGACGTCTGCATAGGGTTCCACCGTGTTACATTCTCTTGCAAGTGGAGTGTTATAGTAAAAGACAGACCTGCTTTATTTCTAGAGGGGCAAGAATTTCAGGCGCTAGAATTTTCAAAGTTCCTCATGAATCATGATCATTATCGACTGAATCATCATCATCAGTGAACATATTTTCATTGTTCCAATCATCCTCTGAAATAAATCAACATGTCATCAAACTCTCTACAGACAAATTCTCCAGTCTGCTAAAGAAATTTCAGAAAAAAAAATTACAACTCACCCTTATCAGTGTCATCGTCCCCTCCACGCATGTTCTATCAACATCTCAAATCCAAGAATGTAACTATCACCGCTCAGAGATTTTAAAAAAAGATGGGAAGACGAGCTATTTCCCCCTGAGAAGTATTGTATAGCACCAGATGTCCACGGAACTATGTCCCCGTGCTATTTACCCCTGAGATTAAAGTTCGAAATCTATTTCCCCACAGAAGTAAAGTTATATCAATATTTTCCCACAAATGTAAAGTTCGAAATCTAAAACCTCACATAATCGATTTTTATTGGTTTACTGTTTTTAAACAAACCATAAACCAAGTTAAGAAAATGACTAACCGGATTAAGACCCAATTACACCTGA
>JABAYD010004555.1:0-12189 GCA_014822095.1 Diplotaxis tenuifolia | reverse complement strand
CATGATTTCAATCACCTTCTTTTGAGTTTGTTCGAAGAATGATAGATTTGATGATTTTTCTAATATTTGTTTCTCCATAATACTATATCTAGCTATTATAATTGTAAGAATCAGAGATTTGAACTATTTATTATAAGTGTTTTGGTTTATTATTTAATAAATCAAACAGTTTTTAGTTTATACATAGTTTATATATATACTAGACACACATTTATATTTTGAGTCTGCACTTAAATTCTATAATAGCTTGATATATTAGATTTTAACACTAATATGTGAATAGAATTTTTCGATGATTCTTTTCAAAATTTTGATTCTTAGATATGTATCTGGAGTAGAACTAATTTTTACACATGCATGTCCATATTTTTAAGGTGGGACTTATATAATTTACCGAATTTAAGAAGAAGTTAAGAAAAACTCTTATCAATGAAATAGAGGTGAGGACGAAAGCACAATTTTATAGAGATAGAAAATTAAATTACTTATGGAGAGTTAATGGTAAACAATCGAGAGTAGAAAACTTAATCCCTTTTTGTCATTTTATCGCAAAGCTTAATTTTTTTTATGCATATGAAGTCTTAAAAATAATTAAAATGAGTTACACATTAGGTATTAGGATTTTACCCTAAGCCGAAATACATACATAAACCTAAACCAGAAAAAATCGAAAATCTGGATCTGAGTCGTTATACAAAAATATCCGAACTGGAGTTATGAGCTTAGTACTTTTGGTTTTGGTTATAATCTGAACCGAACCAAAAATCGAACTATGATATGTATAATATGTTAATGTATTTATATATGTTATGGTAATTTATATATTTTATAGCATTCGAAAAAAAATTAGTCTGTTTTATTTGTTTTTTAATATCTTTTATTTAATTTAGATAGTTTAATTAATTTTAAATTAGATTTATGAATAATATAAATATTTTTAAAAATATATTTTGGGATGATTTTAGATATTGGTTACAATCTAATCTAAACAGAATTGTAAAGGAATCAAACCGAATCCAATCCGATAATTAGTAAAATCCGAATGATACTTATGAGCATAATACCAAAATCTGAAAATACATCTCAATTAAACTAAAACTGACGAGGTTTCAAATGTCCAGGCCTATGATCCAATTTCAAAAGCTCTTGCTTCGGGGTATGTATCCCAGAAGACTGTCACACTTATAATAGCAATAGCAAGCAAGATGGTTTGTCTTATGAATTGCATTCTTATCCGTATAGGTTTCAGATACCGGGTGGGGATGCATCGACACATGGAACAACGAGTTGATTATACTGACTGGGGTCCAGGTTATGTCTCATGCTCAAATCTTATATTTTCACTATGGTTCTCCATATGGGGCTTAACTTACATTGAATTCAGGTGCTTGCCATGGTGAATAATCAGGGTTTTTCAAGGGATGTTCTCCAACAGAAAGAGGGACTGTTTGTCCATGATTATAACATCGAGCATAAAATCAATCAAAGGACGTTAATCCATCGGAAAGGCTGTGATGAGGTTTTTTTCTCCAATTCTTTTTAGGATTCTTCAAAATTGTCTTTTCTAGAAAAAGCTTCCATTGATTGTAGGTTTTCTTACAGAAGCAGCGCCATTAACTGTCGCCCTTCTTCTCAAGTTTTGTGTTGTTTTAAATGTAATCTCCCTTCTCTTTTTTAAAGCATTAGTAAAAAAAAACAGTTATGATTACAAGAAAATTGTTGCGTATTGTTATGTGCATGACTGCAGGTGGCAATTGAGAAGATGCGAGTCAATGATTTAAGGTAAAATAGTTTCTTAAGTTATGTGTACCTGCTGTTATAGTATTGCTTCAATCCTGTAATGAGATTTTTGATTTCGAGTTATTGCAGATTGTTTAGATGAAAATAAAGTCAATACTTCCAAGGAGGATAGCTGCAAAAGCCTATCGAGCACTGATGACTTAGAGGTATATAAAGAAGATGTATGGATTTTGGTTTAGAGAGTTAAAACTATCTCAAAATTCGCCGAAGAAAGTTCTATTCTTATTTTGCAGGAAATGAGTTTACATGTTAATTGGGCTAAGAGTGTTGGTCTAGGAGTTTCAACTGGTTCTATTGGTGGATGGATGGTTCGGAAAGGAATGCACACTCGCCGGTTCTTGCACAAAGAACGAGAATTGATGATCTAACAGAGACACGTGAAACGTGGACTCTGTTGGAGTAAGCTTGAAAAGAGGAGAAGATTAAGGAGCAAGTACTTATCCTAATATAACCAAGTAATGGAGATAAACACAATATTATTTAGGAGTTATCTAAAGTTATGTTTATCTAATAGGATTAGGATGAATACAAACTCTATATAAGGAGATGTCGATTGTGTGACATAACTAATTGAGTTTAGAGATTCATAGCATGAGTTTTGAGTAAGTTTCTCAAGTTTATAATAAGAGAGTTATACTTATTTTGATCTTTGAATTCAATATTTGGTATCAGAGCTTGTAGATCAAGGAAAGATGAGCGGTGAGATCGCAGCAGCAGCTACAGACGTGAAACCGAAGGAAAGTAGATCTTCTACTATACAATGTCCGATGCCTAACTCAACCAACTACACAGTATGGGAAATAAGGATGAAGATAGCTCTTAAGGTGCACAAAGTCTGGGAAGCCATTGAAGATGAAGCAACCGAAGGAGAGAAGAACGACATGGCGATGGCTCTGTTGCTCCAATCTATACCAGAGGTGTTGATGCTCCAAGTTGGCGAACTCAACATTGCCAAGAAAGTGTGGGAGGCGATCAAAAGCAGACATGTCGGGGCTGAGAGAGTCAGAGAAGTGCGGTTGCAAACCCTGATGTATGATTTTGAGCGCCTTAAGATGAAGGATACAGAGAAAGTAGATGACTATGGAGGCAAACTAGCTGAACTTGCATCAAAGTCTGCTGCTTTGGGTGTTACAATTGAGGAGCCTAAGATGGTGAAGAAACTCTTGAGTGGTCTCCCTCGGAAGAAGTATATACACATTGTTGCATCACTGGAGCAAGTGTTAGACTTGAACAACACTAGCTTTGAAGATATCATGGGCCGCATGAAAGCATATGAGGAGCGGATACATGAAGATGAGGAACCAGCAGATGACCAACCAAAGGGGGTGAAACCCATACGGTTCAGATGGATTTCCAAGCTTAATTTCAACTCAGATGGGACTATCAAGAAGCACAAAGCACGTCTGGTAGCTAAGGGATATGTGCAGCAGTACGGAATAGACTACGAGGAGGTGTTTGCGCCTGTGGCACGGCTTGAAACGATCAGACTATTGGTCAGTATTGCAGCTACTAGTGGATGGGAGGTTCATCACCTTGACGTTAAGACAGCTTTCCTCCATGGTGAGCTGAAAAAGACAGTCTATGTGACCAACCGGAGGGTTTTGAGGTAAAAGGAGCTGAGAAGAAGGTGTACAAACTCCACAAAGCACTCTACGGCTTGAAACAGGCTCCAAGGGCGTGGAACAACAAACTAAATGGAATCCTACTTGAACTGGGATTTACTAGGTGATCTAAGGAACCCTCAGTATACAGGAAGACGGTGAACACAAAGATACTTGTAATAGCTGTGGATGTCGATGACTTGTTCGTCACGAGAGCAAGCTCAACACTTATAAACGATTTCAAGACAGAGATGGCCTCTAAATTCGACATGAGTGACTTGGGAAAGTTAAGTTACTACCTTAGGATTGAAGTATGTCAAGAAGAGGGCCGCATAACACTGAATCAGAGAAGATATGCACAGAGGATCTTGGAAGAAAGTGGAATGAAAAGCTGCAACATGTCACACATACCCATGGAGCATGGTCTGAAACTCGAGAAGTCAATAGAAGAAGAAGAGATAGATGCCACGGGCTACAGAAGAAACATTGGGTGCCTAAGATATCTACTACACACCAGACCCGACCTGTCCTATGCCGTAGGAGTTCTCAGCCGCTACAAGCAGAATCCTAAGACCTCACATGGAGCAGCTATGAAGCATTGTCTCAGGTATCTAAAAGGGACTTCATCATTTGGACTTGTCTTCACCCGATCAACACCGAGAGTTCCTAGACTCATTGGCTACAGTGACAGCAGTCACAATGTTGACCCTGATGATGGAAGAAGCACTGCAGGACACATATTCTATCTTGGAGAGAGTATGATCACGTGGTGTTCTGCCAAGCAAGATACGGTCGCACTCTCAAGCTGTGAAGCTGAGTTTATGGCAGGAACAGAGGCAGCAAAACAAGCTATATGGCTGCAAGAATTACTGAGTGAGATCACCGACGAGCCAGTGCAGAAGGTGGTGATCATGATTGACAACCAGTCCGCAATATCCCTCACCAAGAAACCTGTCTTTCATGGGAGGAGCAAACACATACACTCACGGTACCATTTCATACGAGAGTGTGTTGAGAGGGGGAAGATTGTTGTGGAGCATGTCGCTGGTGATCAACAGAAAGCAGACATTCTCACTAAAGCTCTGGGCAAGACGAAGTTCAGAGAAATGAGAGAATTAATAGGAATGCAGGAGGTGACAAAAGAAGAGTTCAAGCTTAAGGGGGAGAATGTTGGAGTAAGCTTGAAAAGAGGAGAAGATTAAGGAGCATGGACTTATCCTAATCTAACCGAGTAATGGAGATAAACACAATATTATTTAGGAGTTATCTAAAGTTATGTTTATCTAATAGGATTAGGATGAATACAAACTCTATATAAAGAGATGTCGATTGTGTGACATAACTAATTGAGTTTTAGAGATTCATAGCTTGAGTTTTGAGTAAATTTCTCAAGTTTATAATAAGAGAGTTATACTTATTTTGATCTTTGAATTCAATAGATTCCACTTCTAAACATGTACAAAGCCCAAAGACAATTCTGTGAGTATTCAAAGCTTGGAAGTTTTCTTAGAAGTAGTGAGATTGCTCAATGAACTTTTTAGTTGCGTTAATAGATGAGAAAAAAAGTGGATACATATTGTTATGTATTGGTCCTTCACCTTAAAGAACATTGAAATGCCAGCTCTGTTTTCCATCAGATTAAAATGTCAATTCTACTGTTAGACAATAATATTTTTGAGGTTACAAACAGTGACTACATTCAGGGACTTCGTTATGTTCATGTATGTTCTAAACTGAAACTCTTAACCCATTATCTATTTGATTGTATTATTGTTACGACCATAGGATTGAGGTTCTTCTGTTCTCATTGCGAGATCTTATGATCTGTTTACTATTAAGTCAAAAGTTATTTGAATGACTATAATTATATTTAACTTTAAGAGTCTAAAATAATAATCGAAGTATGTTTCTACTCCAACATACATACAATACCGCAAGGTTATATATTTTATACACAATACTAATGACAAATATACTTGCATATGTATAATTCACATAATCGATCCAAAGTACTTTTACTCGAAACATGGAATCGTTCATAATGAAATCTCCTACATGTTTCACAATTCTATAATATTTTTTTATGTACAGAATAATAAATACCAAAAAAAAATTAAAATTGAAATATCATATCAAAAGAAATAAATGATATAATATAGCACATAATAAAAGTACTTCATTTTAAACTTTTATGTCTAAGTTATACTACTTCTATTTCAAAATTATCAATGTTTTGTAGAACAAAAAATGTTTTAAAAGATATATTTTTACATTTTAACGTATTTTAATAAGGTAATAATTTTGAATTGTCAACTTTAAATAAATAAATTGTGATCATTAAATTTTGATCGGTTAATCAATTATTTAAAATAATTTAATCACAAAATTAAAATAATTTTTATATATAAAAATTTTAAAACGTACATTTTTTAAAATCATTAATTTTAGATAAGCAAACCGCGCTTAGATTTTGACTGTCATTAAGTGACTTATAGTATTTTTTTGCTAATGACTTAGAGAATTTGTTTTGAACTAAAATAATTGCTTGCTATATTTTTTGGTATAGTACTTTCTAATTGCTAAGAATTATAGAACTAATTGATAGGATTCAACACGCTTTAATAAATCAAGAGTGAACTTTCTACACCAACATTAAGGCTGAGGAATGTTGATTGTAGTTTTGGATTCAAGAAGCCCGAGGAAGAGAAGAGTGAGTGAACTATAACGTTTGCGCTGCATTTTGTTCCGCGATTTTGTTTTTTTATCTAAAACAAATATTTTCAGAGTGTCCATCTATCTTTAAACTCTTTTGTTTCTGATATTTTTGTTGCATACTACTTTTTTCTGGAAAGATACCATTTTCATTAGCCACCAAATTGAACAAAGTTTTGTTGCATGGAAGATACGATTATTAATTGTCTTTTTTTTTTTTTGACAACAAACTCCATTATAACTTAAGCCGATTCGAAAAGGTTAGTCTGTGAAACTAACCCAACCTGAACCAGAGTGTTTACATGGGAAAATTCAGAAGATTTCGATCGATATTTTTTGGCAAGAAGATCAGCTCGAGAATTGAAAGAGCGAGAAATAAAAGATAATGAAAACAGAGAAAACATCGAACAGAGGTGAAGAAACTCTTCCCATTCGGAAACCAAAGATGGCCATAATTCTTCTTCTTCGATCTGATTTACCATTTTGTAAGCAATCCGTCTCGAAATGCATGATATCAATACTCCTGCGGAGAGTGTAGTCCATTGCCCACAGCAACGTATTAAACTCCGCCTGAAGAGGAGAGGATACTTGGCTTTTCCCCAGAGAACCACTTATCGTCTCTCCATTACATAGTTCCATAATGAAACCACCTCCGAAAGTGGACTTGTTGGCCGCCCAAGATGCATCCACTTGACATCTCGGTCGCAACGACCTGTCCATCTCTTCTCGGTTGTCTAAGTTGGCTCGTTCTCGTGCATGTACAGACTTTATAATCTCCTGTGTAACGAGCCATTCTTCACTTTCCTGTGTAGCCTTCTAAAGAGAGTCAATGGGCGCTATCTCTTTATCATTGAAGACCTTATCATTCCTTGCTTTCCATAAATACCACATAATCCATGGAACTTTAGCAAGTATTTTGCTCGAAACTCCCCTAGCTGGAGCTTGATTCATAAGGAAATCAAAATTTTCATACACCGATGTACACGGGAAAAGTCCCGGCTCAGTTGGGAGGTCCGATAGGAGACAAGTCTGAGTCGCCAGAGGACAATCAAACAATAGGTGGTTAATAGACTCTTCATCACCTCTACATCTTGAACACGATCTATTACTTCCACAATGTCGATCTGCTAGTCTACTTGAGACAGCTAGACAGCCCGTAAGGCATTGCCATAGGAAGTGCTTGATCTTCCTAGGTGCCTTCATACTCCACACCTTAGTTAATAAGGGATTGACACTAGGTTCCAGCACCCGTTGCTCTTCTCTTTCCTCCTGCATCGAGGATGCTACCTCATATCTAGGTTTAACCGTATATAAACCCGAGTTGGTATGGACCCAACAAAAGCCATCCGGCTTAAGAAGCCGGCTAGGTTTGATACTAAGGATCAAGCTCACTTCCTCCGGATGGAATGCTTCTCACAATATCCAGCTTCCATTCTCCCGTAGTATGATCTATCAAGTGATTGACATACAGCTGAGGATCCCTCCATGTGCCATTATCTCTCGCAAGTCGAGGTGTCTCTGCCGGAATCCATTGGTCGAACCAGACACGGGTATTGAAACCCGAGCTAATCGTATGTCTAAGACCCTTCTTCAGAAGCTCCTTGGCCGCTAACATACTCTTCCACCCGTATGAGGGAGCGTTTGAGTTACTGATCTCCAGAGGATTGGAATGTCTGAAATATCTTCCCTTTAGGACTCTGGCCAGTAGGGACGTTGGATGATGGAGCAGCCTCCATAATTGCTTCGCAAGTAATGCGAGATTGAAGTTTTTGAGATCTCTGAAACCTAAACCCCCTTTCTCCTTTGGTTTGCAAATATGTTCCCACGCCATCCAATATATCCCCTTATTGTTTTGCTTTGTACTCCACCAAAACTCGGCGATCGCATTCTTCAGCTTATTTAAAATCTCTTCAGGCAGCAAGAAACAGGACATAACGTAGGTAGGTAGCGCTTGTGCAACGGATTTGATGAGAATCTCTTTCCCTCCTTTTGATAAGAACTTCGCATTCCACGAGTTGACTCGGTTGTTTAACCGATCTCTTATAAAAGCAAAGACTTGTCTTTTGGAGCCACAGATTTTTTCTGGAAGTCCCAAATAAGTCCCCATTCCGCCTTCTTTCGGAATTCCCACCGTTGCTTTTATTGCTTGCTTCACTTCCGTTGGGACTTTACTCCCAAATAGGATTGACGACTTGGAGGTTATTTAGTTGCTGTCCAGACACCAGCCCATAGCCATTGATGATATTCATCAGCTCAGCACACTGCTGGACATCCGCACGACAAAAAAATAAGCTATCGTCGGCAAAGAGAAGGTGGGAGACTGCTGGACTTGCCTGCACAATTTTTACTCATGTTAATTTTCCTTCTGCCTCCGCTCCTTTTATCTGTGAAATGAGAGCCTCCGTCAGAATAATGAAGAGAAATGGTGATAACAGAACACCTTGGCGAAGCCCTCGCGTCGGTCTTATATTGCCCTTTGGCTCTCCATTAAGCAGGACCTGGTAGGACACGGAGGCGATACATCGTTTTATCAATAATTCCCATTTCTCTGCAAAACCCATTTTTAGCATTAGAGCTTCCAGAAAGTTCCACTCAACTCGATCATAAGCTTTACTCATATCGGTCTTGATAGCTACAAATTATGATTTGCACATCGGATTCGTTCTTAGCGCGTGGAAGATTTCCTGGGCGACCAAGATATTGTCCAAAATCAATCGTCTAGCCACGAAGGCTGATTGCGTCTCCGATACTAGCTTCGGTAGAAATTTCTTCAAACGTCTACACAAGACCTTTGAGATGATCTTGTAACTCACGTTACATAAACTTATGGGACGGAATTCCTCATATCTTTCGGCCGGTCTGTCTTGGGGATTAGACAGATATTTGTCTGGTTTAACCGTCCATCGAACATGTCCGAGTTGAAGAATCCCTTGACTGTGCGAATCACATCATCAGCAACTATATCTCCAAAGGCTTGATAGAAAGTACCCGTCATACCGTCTGGTCCAGGTGCTTTATCTGGATTTATTTCCCCAATTGTTTTTATTAATTTCGGCATCCCGCACTGGTCGAGTAAGTGAAGTGTTCATATCAGATGAAACTTGCGCGGTAACATACCGAAGTGCGCCTTCCGGATCACCCGGGGAAGAAGAGGTGAAGAGATTCTGAAAATAAGTGGTGGCTACCCGTTCAATGCCATCCTCATCTTCCACCGAAGCCCCTGCAGACTTTCGCAATTTGGTTATGCGGTTTCTCCCTCTTCTTTGCTTTGTAACGGCGTGAAAGAATTTGGTATTACGATCTCCTTCCTTAAGCCACAAAACTCTGCTTTTTTTGTTTCCAATACAATTCCTCTTCTCTGAACGCAGCACACAAATTCCATTTGAGATTAAGAATCTCCTCACTGGTTGTGCCATCCGTCGTCTGAGCGTTCTCAAGAAGATTTTAATATCTTCGATCTTCTTAGCCAAGTTCGTGGGGTTTCCTTTCTTCCATCTTGCAATAGCCTTACGAACATTACCTATCTTGTAGTGGAGCTCGCCAGTCCCTCCATCGGTGGGAAGCCCCCAGCCTTCTTTTATTGCTTCCTCTAGACCATCCTTGCCCAACCACCTTTTATCAAACCTGAAGCTGCGTTGGATCCTAATCTCTCTCGATTGTATCCTTGCCATGACCGGTCTATGGTCTGACCCCCAAAGCTTTAGATACTCCACATTTGTGTGGGAAAATAAATGATGCCATTCTTCGTTGCCAATAGCTCTATCAAGTCAACATTGGACTTTACCAGAACTTCGGAAACCCACCCAAGACATTGGGTTTCCTTTATACGGAAATTCTAACATACCACAGTTAGCTAACATCGCTCGGAAAGGAAGGAAGGATGCTTCCTGTCTCTTGCGTCCACCCTTTTTCTCCACATTACTTGTAATCTCGTTGAAGTCTCCTATCATAAACCAAGCCCCCGTCCTCCCTAGGCTCTTCCGGGTAAGTCGTTCCCAAACACTCTTGCGGCACTTAATGACCGGATCACCATAAACAAAAGTCAAGAAAGTTTTACGTCCGTCAATGGACGCTTCTATATCAATCATACGCTTATCAGAATAAAGAATCCTGACATCAGAAGAATCCATATAAAAAAGAGCTAGCCCACCGCTTCTGCCTTCCGGCTCCACAGTGAACAATTTATTATAACCAAAAGAAATCTGAAAATCTTGCATAAAAGTAAAAGAGTTTTTTGTTTCGGATGAAAAAAGAAAAGAAGGTGCAAAATAACGGTGCAAAATAACGGTGCAACTCTCGCAAGTGTTGCTTCGTCAAGTAGGCTCCCGCCCCTTGACAATTCCAGGAAATGATGTTCATATCTTCTTACTGGGTGGTTTCTGGGACACCACCGTACCTGAAAGAGATAGAGATTTCTTACTAGAAGCAGAAGGAAACACCTCATGGCGAGGGAACTTTTGAGTAGCTTTTTGCTGAACAGATTTCAGCGACATACCCGAATTTTTATTTTTCTTTGGAGATGAGCATCCCTTAAGCGCCATCAGTTTCTTGGATGCACCCGCACCCTTTATGTCTGGGGTTCTTGAAGCTCTTTTCTTTAAACCGGTTGGATCCAGCTCCAAACCCGTAGCTCTAGCTTCTACATTACGGTGAGACATGTTAGCTCGGTTTCCACTAGCCTTCTGGGGTTCTTTTTTTTATTTCTCCACCGTCCAGCTGCCCGCTATTATCAAGCCTCCCTCGAGTGGTCTCCTCCTGAACCTGCATAGGGGAAAGCTGAGAGATTGCATCAATTTTCTCAGCATCAAAACCTGGTTCATCCACCAGTAAATCATCATTTTCCATCATATCCTCATCCATTAGCCCATCGTCAAACTCTGACGTCAGCTTGGCAAATTCCACCACTTCTTCTTCAGTCAATGAGGTATGTAATGCCTGATCCTTATCAATTATCATCCCATCCTTGTCAGGCTCATTTAATTCAGGAGGAGGTATAAACATCTCCTTACACGCAGTCTGTTCCCTTGCACACTCCAGGGTTCATCGTTTTTGGCATGTGGGGAACCACTATAACGACCGGGTTCTGCATCTGATTGTTCTCTGATGATGATGGTATTACGGCCTATAAGCATGGCAGTGCTAGTCCCGTCTCTAACTTTTGATATCGGGGTTTCCTCCACAGAGTGCATGATCGCCTTTCCTTTGAGTCTTCGTCGTTTCTCCTCCTCCGTTTCATTTCTGTGGACCACGAGATGTCCACTTCGGTGACCTCCACCACCCTCTCGATTAGTTGGCATCTCTGAAATGGTCCTCTGAGAATCAGACCTGTCATGCTCTTCACGTAAAGGGTCATGTGTTAAACGGTCCTTAATACTGGGCACATCGACCTGATCATCTCTAGAGATATTAATGATGGGGCTTTGGATCTCTGGAGGGCGCCATTCTTGCTTTCTTTAAACTCTAAGATCTCTAAACCGATTCGAAACACGGTCCAGAGGAGCAGGGTTTCTGCTCTGGTGGTACTCCTCCCTCCTTTGCGTCGTTCGGGAGTTGTATGGTACAGATTTGGGGTACTTCTCCACAGCTCTCCCTGAAGGGTGCTCCCTTTCCAGCCGGTTCCATACTCCATGCGTCTTAGATGTCTGTCTTTGGGATAGAGATACATTTCTAATGTAAGAGCCTCCATGGCTACGGTGAGAAATGTCATGGTATCTAGGCCAGACTTCCCCTTGTTGATCTGATTATCCTTGTAATCTCTGTCCTCTCTGTAGCCGCCATACTTCTTATCTCTCTTTTGATAGGCGTCAGAATGGAATTTACGAGGAGGGGACTTCCTGGAGAGCTCCATGGAAGGAGATCTAGGTCTCTTGACTCCTTTTTTGCCCTTGTAGCCCGTCTCCGTCTCAGCAAACTGACTCTGGGAGCCCGAGACGTTTATGGCCAGTCGCTGGAGACGTTTCTCTTGTATTTGTTCCTCCGTCAGCTCAGGACAGCTATTCTCATCATTGTTTGAGGTGGAAATGGTTTGAAACAATACGAGAGAGAGAGTAAATGGGTCGAACAAAGACATTTTATT
>JABAYD010004554.1:0-20764 GCA_014822095.1 Diplotaxis tenuifolia | reverse complement strand
TTAAATGGTCTTCAGTTTGACTGTTAAAATAAGTAATCTATTAAACAAAATTTGTTATGCACAATTTATGCTTCATCCTTATGTGACAAACTTATGGAAACATACACCCAAACAAAATATAAAACTTATGCACTAATTTAAGAAAAAAATATTATTCTTTCATATTAAGATATAGCTGATTATGCAGATTTATCTTAAGATTTTTTTTGTTAATTTAATATTTATTTATTAAATTAGATTTTGGATCGAAACTCGTAATTCTTAAGATGTAGAATCATACGTTTAATATTAGTTTCGTTACAACAATCACTCAATTATTCGCCGGAAAATTACTGATAGTTCAAAAGTATACAGATATAGGTAGTAACATAAATTTTTTATGTAAATCTGAAAGCACAAACACCTCAAAAAAAAATACATGTTGATTGGCAATAGTTGTAAGAATATAATTCATGCATTAACTATCTTACCAAATGACTGAATGCATCATCACAACTCTTACACACAACCACATCAATATAAAACCATAGTGTCATTTGCATAACAAGCATATCTCATTTCTAATCTCAACAACCAAAACACCCCTCTCTTCTCTGGTGGTTTCTCGTAATGTCTTCTATGGGAGAAATTATCGTTGGTTCGGGATGCCATACACTTCTCGACATGCGTAACTTTACTGGCGCTAGAAGTCTCGTTAAGATGAACAAACGGTTAGGCAAAGATTGGCTAATACTTGACCAAGTTGAAGCAATCTGCGACGTGATCATCGCCGCACAGAACCGGCTTCCCAACGGGTTTATGGATTACTATGGAATGCTTCGGGTGACCCGACTTGGACCGGTGGTGTTGGATGATTTCAAGAGGTTAATGAAGCTCCTAGATGGGAGGTGTAATGGTCTCCCCTCTAGCGAGGAAGCTGCTCATTATGCCTTGCATGCTTGGTCGCTGCTTTCTAAGCCCGTCTTGAAGACCAGATACGATCGCGACATCTCCTCCGCGATGGCTGGAGGTAACAAATGTGTCGGGACGCATCATTTAGGGTTTCCTGAAGGCAGTTCCTTTGTCCCCAAGGAACAGAACCCTATTGGTCGTGGAAATGACAATGTAGTGGAGGTTATTTCTGATGATAGCGATGATGATAAAGAGATTATGACAATGGCTCGAACAGCGAAACTGTGCAAAATTAATGGAATTAGAGTGAAACTGATACCAATGAAGAAGAAAACAATATATTCTTCAACAAGCAACGTGAAGAAGACCTAGCTTTTTTTTATTTATAATTCTAAACTTAGTTTTTACAGTAATAAAACAAAGATTATATTTGGATATTTGTTAGCAATCTCGATCTTTATTATATTATCTCCTTCTTGTTTTCTTAATCCTAAGTTATTTATTACAATATATTCTCGTGCTTATTTCTCATTAATCACCCCATTTATTATAACATTTGAAGATCTTTCTCATTGATATCTTTATTGTTATTACAAGGCTTTTGTCTTAATATTTATACACAACAAATCAACATTCCCTCCATTGTTTTCAACGATCTCAACTTGGTGTCGCCATGGTTTTACTTCAACATGTAAGTCTCTCCTTGTTACTTTCTCTACAATCAATCAAAACTTATCCTTCCTCTTCATCTTTTTTCACATGTTCTTGTGTGTATAAAACGCAGATAGAGCAAGGGATGCGTCCACTTTCTCAACGTTACAATGCAACGACGTATACAACAACAATGGGAAGAAACTTGTTCACAAGTGGAGCTCCAAGCAGCAACCTATTCTCCAGAGGATACTCAGCCAATTATGCAAAGCCAAAAGCGAAAACCGAGTCTAAGGAAGTGGCTGCAAAGAAACATAGCGACGCAGAGAGAAGAAGAAGGCTTCGGATTAACTGCCAGTTTGAAGCTCTTCGCACAATTCTTCCAAACTTGGTCAAAGTAAGTTTAGCATTTTTAAAAACTATATTGAAACTATAGACCATGAATTATCTGCCAGTGTATTATAAAGCGTTTAGTTACCGCCTAACGATTTTAAATCATTAAATTAAACACAGCAGGACAAAGCATCTGTGCTAGGAGAGACTGTTAGGTACTTCAAGGAACTAAAGAAGCTGGTTAATGAGATACCAACCACACCATCGTTAGAAGACAGCTTGAGATTAGGTCAATGTAAGAACAAAGACTTCACGAGAGTTGTGTTCAGCTGTAGCGACAGAGACGGGCTAATGAAGGAGGTGGCAGAGTCGATGAAAGCAGCGAATGCAAAGGCGGTGAGAGCTGAGATGATGACAGTAGGTGGAAGAACCAAGTGTGTCTTGTTTGTTCAAGGTGTGAATGGGAATGAAGGTTTGGCTAAGCTCAAGAAATCATTGAAACCTGTGGTGAATCGTAAACCAGAGGCGAAAAACAACAATGATGGAGGATCATTGTTGCCTCAGCAGCAATGAGTATACTTCTGTACATCTATGTCTCTATACTAGTCCCACTAGAGAAGTTAGATAGATAGATGTAAAGGTATATGAAAGCCCATGTGTTATTGAATTTGGGTGAATACACTTACACAGTCTATTATATGAATAAAACTTGTTGTAGCTCTTTCTTCATGAGTGATTTCAATATTTACAAACATCCCAAACATTCCTTTCCTCATTCCACCTTTCAAAGTAACTACTTGGAACAAAACAATTTGAGTTTTGCACATGCATCACTTGGAATTTAAGAGACTTACTTGTTGGAACCTTTTCTAAAAACTCTTCTATATGTATCAAAACTCAAAAGATGTTCTTCAACACTGAACAAAAAAAAAAACAACGCAAACTTTTTTTTTTTTTCCTAAAAACAGTTCAGTGGGAAGGGAAACATGTTTTCTTTTTCATTCTACACAAGCAAACAAACAAACAAAAAAACGAGCCACTCAATCACTATCAGAGCCAAGAACCTGCTTCTTGATTTCACTAATCTTCGCCTTAAGTTCTTCTCTGTTACTCTGAAAAATAAAGTAAAATTGGTGTTTTAATAAGCAACAAAAAAATTACTGATTTGAGATATAAACTCAATGAGAAGGCCTATTCATTCAATACCTTGAAAAGCAAGTAACGTGTAGTGAACCAGAGCGTGTATCCGAGACCAACCACTTCCATCAGCTTAGGCAACTAAACCATCCAAATGATACATAACTTGAGATATATTATTGAACAAAAAAACAAAAGGGTGGCTCAAGGGTACTAACCAGAGGAACTGATTCGAGTGAACCAACGATTGCAGAAGTTAAGTAGATAGCAAGTACCCCACCAAACCCATAGAGCACGATTGAATAAGTGTTGTCTGAGTCAAGCTGCATTAACAAACCCAAAACATCAACTGCCTATGACATTTTCGTAATCACAGTCAACATATGATACGTAGCCAATGCATAAGAGGCATTTCATCGAACATGTGGTGTACAGTTAAAACTCAAAGCAGAAACACAGCTAAGATGTAATGAACATACCTTGATATCGTTCAAGAACTCTAAGGAGGCTTGAGCTTGCTCGTCTTCAGCTTGAGCTTCAATATTGAAGTTATTATCCTCTTTGTCTGAAACTACATCACTAGTAAAGTTATCCTCTTTGTCTGCAACTACTTCAGGCTTCTCAAGACCAAACTCATTGACTCCAGATGACGTGTCTTCAGACACTGTTTCACCTGGGAACTTTCTCGTACATCGCAACGTGTCTTTGCCATTGCAAAAAAAAAAAAAAACACACAAAAAGACAGAAACCATCAGACATCAAAATTTTCTGTCTTTATGGCAATTGGCAAGAAGAAAACACTAATAAATTCAAAAATGAAAAACACTAACAGGAACCCTAGGAAGGAGGAGAATTTATCAGTTCTCTTACGGGATTGAAGACGGAGAGATGCAACGTTGCCCTGTAGAGGGAGTGAGATACTACGCACAGGCACAGTGTTTCCCGACAGATATGGGTGTCGGCTGGTGGTGGAAGGGATGTGAGTGATGGTAGTGACAGTGGAGAGCTCCATTTTCGTACTGACGAACGAACCAAAGTACTGTATCTTTCGTTTCTCAAATGGAATCGGTGTGAAGAAGATAGCTTCCTCTAGGGTTTTAGTATGTTGAGCTATTGGGTCTTTATTCTCAGCCCAATTACAATTAAATGGGCCGGCCCCTTATCAACATTTTGGTTATTTTTGATATGATGCATCTCACAGTCTCACTCTTGTTTTATTTCGTGAAATATCTAAAAAGTTATATTGAACTGAATATTAAAGATTAACACATTTGAGCCACAAAGACACAAACTAGATTTTTTTTTCTGATAGATTATTTAAAATAAATATCGTCAATAAGCTGTGTCTACAACATTTTTTTTTGTTTACTAAATGAATTTTAATGTTGTAAAATCCGATGTAAATACAAGTGGACAAGTTAACACAGTAGTCATAATCTTTCTTCTGTATAGATTTATGACAATGTCATCGTTTTAGGTAACGGAACTGTTGTCAGCTAAATAAACATATGAATTGGTGTTTAACAAAAGAAGACGCTTAATCTGATTTAGTTTTTTTTTTCCGAATTTGGAGTTTTTTTTAGCTTTATTCCTCATTAGAAACTCTGAAAAAATAAGCAGTAAATGTGGATAAAAATTACATAAAGTCAGGTTGACCAGTGGAAGTTAAGCAACGATGCCACATTCGGCTATTGGGATCAACTGATTTAGCATACGCAATCACTTCAGGGATGGGAAAGTAAGCATAATGATTGTTTATTATCCCCACAGTTATTCCAGTGTACCCAGCAAAAGCTCCATGAACCTGTGACATGTGACAGAGAGTGTGATGTACGTCAAATATTTGCTGAAGCAGTACACATGAGTTATAAAAGACTTTACAGCGTTTTGTCCTAAGACCGTGCAGAGGATTCCATCTGATGCATTTGCACGTACAGCTCTGATCATGTATGTTGGATCTATGTACTTGACATCCGCCGCAACACCAATCTCCTTGAAGTATTTCTTCGTCTGTATAATAAAAATGTCGAGGTGTCACTAATTTATTTATTTCGTTTATAGGTAATTCAAATTTTGTTTAACAAACCTCTTGTTGAATGTGAACACCGATATCTCCGACTACTTTGTTTCCAGATGCATCTTTTGCATTTGTATTCTCAAGGAAACTCTGCAAATAATACAAGAAAGCCAAAAGATAAGGTTCTTGTTCAGCTAGAGGATTTGAATTTAGAGTTTTTTTTATACCTGTCCTGCTCCTTCCGCAACGCATATTACAGCAGAGCCTTTAGTTTCTACGAGGTACTTCAGATGTTTCATTACACCATGAGGTCCATGGAGATTGAAAGGAACCTTTTGAAAGTGGAAAGACATTAAGTTATAAGCAATTTATAAATGTTTCTGACAATTCAAGAATTAAAAAAAAAAAACAGAAGGTACCTCGGGAATAAGACAAATGTCGACTTGTCCACTCGCTAAGGATGCTTGCATGGCGATGAACCCACTGCTACGACCCATCAGTTTCACTACGCCTATGCCATAGTATGCACTATGTGCCTGATCACAAGAACCATACAAAGAAAAAAATAAAACATCTATGTAATCTTGTTTTTGACATGTAATTCTGGTTATTTTTACTTGAAATTACCTACCTCGATGTATGCAGAGTTTATAGCACGTTGTGCTTCTTCAACAGCAGTGTCAAACTCAAAAGTTTTATCCATATGCAAAATATCATTGTCTATGGTTTTAGGTACACCAACCACGGCTACCTTCATCCTTATTTTGAGACACTGAGAACGGTAACAAAATAGAGTGTAACAAAAGCTAACAAAAACTTTGTACAATGGTTACAACTTATTAAAATAAGTAGCAACCTCGTTGTGTATAGCATTGGCACCAGCATGAGTTCCATTACCACCAAGCACGAAAAGCATGTTGATTCCTCTCAACTCCATGCTGTCCACGATCTCACTAACAGTTGGTCCTCCACGTGAAACCCCGAGCAAACTTCCACCTGATAGATGAATGTTCTGCACCACTTTCCTTGACAGCTAAACAATCAAAGTCCAAATATATATTAGTCTTTTTTGTTAGAAAGCAATTAATAAAAAAAGAGTAAGACATGTTCTTGAAATAACATACAGGTATTTCAGGTAGGTTCTTATCAGAGAAGCCACGGTAACCAAAAGGAATCCCAATAACGTTCTTCACACCATATATATCTCTAAAGTGATAACAATCTGTCACAACAAAAAATATCTAATTAAAAAAAACAGAAAAATATGTTCTCACATGAAGAAGAAAACTCACAAGCCTAATGACATCATTAAGACCAGGACAAAGCCCACCACAAGTAACAATAGCTGCCTTAACTTCCTCAGGTCTAAAGTAAATCTTCTCCCGTGGCCCAGCACGTTGAACCCTAAATGTTCAATCCTTATAAACTTCAACAAAAAAAACAAAAATTGAGAAGAGTTACTCTTGTTTTGAATCATGTTTATAATATTATCACCATTGCTCGATCCAAGTGCAGTCAGGATCAATGCACACTGCTCCAGCAGAAGCTGGTGATGAGTAGTTTATAACCTGATGAACAAAACCAATCAAATATTAATGTTGCCCTAGATATTTTAATTGTGTTGATTAGAGAAGAATAAAAGTACCTTGAGGAGTACTCTGTCTTTGTTATTAATATACGTCGGAGACCTTACCTTGGAGAAAGAAAAATACAAAGTTTAGACCTAAAACGATCATTAGGTCACTAGATTATTATGGAGTTTACGTAACCTCATCTTAAGGCAAAACGTGGAAGGGATGGCTTCTGCATCGGGGAACGTATCAGTGATATGAGGAATGTTAAATCTCTCCTCAAAGTCTCTCTGATACTTTAGTTTCCACTCGGGATCGGTTAGATCAATAGCTACTGCTCTCGCCGCCACCGAGTGGAGCATACCGGACAAGTACGGGGTTCTTGGGAGATATAGCAATGCCGGTCGAACAGAGAAGCGCATCCATGAAAAGAATTGTTTGATCTCTGCTTTTACAGTTCCTGTTTTGGAGGGAGGTTTTCTTTGTAGTTTTTAATTGGTTTGGCTTTTTATATAAACCATTATCAAGATTTTTGAATAAAGATTTTGTTAATAACTACCTGTATATCAAATCTGTTGAGGAAGTAGATTCTTAGGTTACTTAGGATTCAAGTTAGCTATAGATCTAGTTTAAACTGAATGTAAAGGCACAAGCAATTTAACGAGTTCCCGGCCCTCGGCTCGGTATCGTGGGAGAACTCTTGCTCCCAAAGTCCACTAGATCAAAGAGACCCTAGACACACCAAATTAGTGTGCTAGATAATTGTATACAAAGACTCAAATACTCCTAGCTAGAGTAAATAAACTTAAGCCTAAGTGATTGATCTCCTTGTTGCCTCTTGCTGTCCACCTGATTGATCTGATCTTTGTTGCCGTACACTTGAATGTTTTCCTTATGCTTGGTAAACCCTAATCAACAATACTTAACATATATATATGTCTTGTATGTGATTAGGTATTATGCGGGAGTATTACTAAATTTCTCCTTTACTTTCTAGTTTCACAACAGTTAAAGAGTATTACTACATTTATATATTTCTAATAAAATGAATTATAAGAAGATAAAACTGATAACATAGTTATTATTCAAAAATATTAAACCATTTTTTCAACATCTATACTTCATATATTTTTTCAAAAATAATATCTATTAACAAACAAAATTCATCTAATTATCAAAAGAAATATGTTAAATTGTGAAGTGAACTTATATATGTCTTTATAAGTAATATTTTGGTATTAATCATAAAATTTTGAGATCACTATTTTAATTTTCAATTTATCAAGAATTAAAATAATAAGTCAATTGTTTTTTTAATATTAGATTAACCAATAACAAGTAAACTATTAATTTAGAACAACAAAAAACTTAGCAGATTAAATAAAACAAAACTGAAAACTTAATACTAAATTTAAAATAAAATTAAACACACTCAAACAATACTAAAATATAAAAGCCAAAACTTCAATACCAAAAAAAAATTAAAAACCAAAAATTTAAATTTAAAAACAAAAACTAATCAACAATCAATACTTTATTTCCGAGAAAACAACCATTAAAATCCCGAACTTTCAAATTAAAGCCAAAAAAACTTCCAACTCATGTTTAAGCTAAAACAAATCTTCAATTTTCAAATATTGGTTGTTTTAACATTTATATTTTGTTAGCTCGGCCAATTAAGAACTCGAATAGTCAACTGTTAAACTCGATTAGAAAAATAGACGTATTTTAACGCTATTGTTTTAAAAATTGATTAAACATTAATCAAATAATGTCGTTTTGTTTTGTAAACACTTAAAACATTTTTTCACAAAGACCAAAACCCCAAATCGACTTCATATTCCTCATTTTTAAGTGAGGGAGATGAAGTCAATTTTTGGTGTCAGTTTCACGAAAAAAAATGATTAAGTATTTAAAGAAGTAAAACAAAAACGTTTGACTAATTTTTAAAAAACAACAACGTTCATAGAGTGAAAAACGTTTATTTTAAAAACCGAGTTTATAGTTGACTATTTGGATTTCTTAAATGGCCAAGTCAACAAAATATGAAAGTTAAAACGGCCAATATTTGAAAGTTGAGGATTTGTTTAGCTCAAACATAAGTTGAAAGTTTTTTTTTTTGCTTTAATTTGAAAGTTTGGAGTTTTAATGATTGTTTTCTCCTTTATTTCCACATTCTTCTAAAAAAGGATATTTTAAATTTAAGTTGTTTATTCGTAAGTTCTTTTATTTTATTTTGAAACTTCCCTTCATTGATTCATGAAAATAGATAGATATCGCATTACAGTACTACATGTAATTAGTGTTCAAGAACGCGCTAGGCGCTAGTTGGGTGGTCAGTTAGAGCCTAACGACTAATCAATAAATAGTAAATTAAGTGGACATAAATCGGGGTCAAGTTTTATATCTATACTATTAAAAGAGGAGGAGTCTAAATAAATCTACTTAAAAAGGTTGTTTGAAGCCTTTTCTTTTTTTTTTTAAATTTTTATGGTCTTCCCTTATATATTATAACATAACATCTACGCTAATGTGTTACCTCATATATTTACCCGGTTTTAAATAGCATTGATTACAACCATTTCAATCAGTTACTAAATGAATGGAACAAAAAAAACTAATAATTCGAGAAATCTCTTTATATAAGCTTTATGTCTTACGAAGTTAGGACTCCTTCGAAAACCTATTTACAAAGAGAAAACAATTAAATATGTCCAAAGCAGTTCCTACGAAGCCATTGCTATATCAATTTCCAACTCATGAAAAGATATTATAATTCCATTGTATGACTACGATCACAGATTCGTTTAAAATTCAACAACACATAGAATTCCATGTTTAGATCTTTAAAAAACAGAATCCGCCTTTGTGTTATAGGCAGAGATCAGTATCGACATGGGCTTGGATCATTAACTTAACAAACTTTTATCAGATTTTGAAACCCATTTCTTATATAAAAACCCCACATCATGTTTCAGACTCAATTTAAATTCTTTTTTGAAAAATAGATTATACTTTCAAGACACATTTATATAGAAATACATGTAAATAAACATTGATATATTTTATAGTATAGACTTTTTATTTTTATTTTATATTTGGTACAAATTCTATTAAAAAAATAATTTATGATTTTATATGATTTTAAAATGTGTGATCATATTTTTTATAACATAATATTTCTTATGAAAGTAAAATAGATACTGATATATCAAAAACTCTAAAAATGATAAATCAAATTTATATTTATTTCAGTAAATCATTAAAACTCTTATTGATTTCAACGTATTTTTACCTTATTCATTTTATTATATTCTATCTTTACTATATACGAGTAAGCATACCACAAGTCTGAGTCGGATATCAAAACTCAATGAAAACATTGTATCGTATTGAAACAACAATAATCGAACAACTTTAAAATTAATTTAACCATATCGATCAACAAAAAAATATCCGTGCTTCTTAAGGGCGGGTCGAGATCTAGTTTTTTTATTATAAATAACATGTATATATATGTGAATATGTGAAAATAGTATCGAATTGCATCATGGTCCAGTGGTTCATAGTATGTGGCAAGCGCTTGCGGGTTATACCATCATCTTTTATTTTTATTTGATTTACTGCAATTTCGGGAAAAAAAAAATCACATATACTTGTCCCACACTGGTAGTTTCTGAGTAAGGGGAGTCTTCAAATCGATTATAAATAGATGAGGAGGTCTCTAGATTTTACTAAGGTAAGTGGACTTGTCTAGCCCAAACACGAGCCTAAAAAGTCCAAAATATATTTTTAGTTTAATTAATCGGATTTTGAACCGATTAATCGTATTTCTAAGCGGTTTTTTTGAACACAGCATGTGATCAATAATATAAAACACAAACAAATGGATCGACATATAAATATGAATACCATGTAACTCAAAAAAAATCCAAGATACAATATGAAAACAAATAATATGACCTCATTCTTATTTTTCAAAACAAAAAAAGAATTAAATATTATGTTTATCAAATAATTTAACAAAAATCCACAATAAAAGAACAACCACCCGTATGCTATCTAAAAATTGCTTTCTTAGCGTGAAGATTAGCACAATCATTTGTTGATTTTAAGTGGCATTTCTTTGAGTAGAAAAAAAATTAGCAAGAGAAAAGTAATATATTATTTAATTAGCTGAAAAAAAAATTCTTGATTTAATTAGCTGAAAAACAATTCTCTTCGAACATAGGGAAAGAATTGAAAACCCTTCAAAGAGAATATGTAATCAAAAAAGTAGTATGCGTTGGGGACACGGATCAGCGGTTTTCAAGTGACCAACTGAGGGCCCTTAAAGCTAGCTTATCCGCTACTTGAACTCGTTCATTTGCCGTCTATTGATTGCAGAACATGTATGACCGTATGATAAACCAAATTTTAAATTATTTATTGTAATTTCTCTCATTATGATAATTTGTATTCTTAACAGTCCACGTCAAAGAAGGTGACGAGCTCGTGAATTTGTGTCAGATTTTCTTGTGTGAAAATCCATCATGTACACCCTCTTTGTCTTTATTTTCAATTTTTTAAAATGGTTATTAATGTTTTATTTATTTATACTTGTTTGACAGTTTTGGACCAACTATAGACTGTCGTCCTGATGCTACGTCTCAAATGATTTCTACACTCTGTTCAAAAAATATTGGTGGTTATTTAACGATTTAATGAAAAAAATTAAAATTAATAATTATATTTGATGCTTCTTTTAAAATTATAAGCTATAATTTAGTAATATATCTCTATTTTTAATTATAATTTATCCATATATTTCTTAAAAAAACTAAATTTTTGCTTAATTGTTTTTTTAATTTTTTCTTATTATTTTATTTTATATTTCAGGTCCTGTCCACGACGATATTTTCAGATATATTTAAACGATTTACTTATAAAACACAAACAAATGGTTTGGATCTCATTCCTATAAAACACAAGCAAATGGATCGATATATAATATGGATACCATGTAACTCACTATCGATCTTAATTCTAACAAACAAAAAAAATATTCTAGGATACAATATGAAAACAAATAATATGACCTAAATCTTAATTTTTCAAAAATAATAATTAAATATTACCTTTACAAAATGATTTAATAAAAATGCACAATAACGGAACAACCTCCCTTTTATGCTATCTGAAAATTGCCTTCTTAGCTCGAAGATCAGCACAATCATTTGTTGATTTTTAGCGGTATTTCTTTGAGTAGAAAAAAGATTAGCAAGAGAAAAGTAATATGTTATTTAATTAGCTGAAAAAAAATTTGGATTTATAATGTGGTATACGCTATGCTTACTGATCATTATCAATGGACATATTTTTAGCTACTTGAAGATTATCAAATTATAAGAAAAATTAAATGAATTGTCGTGACACAAATTTAATCAATAGGTTTGTTTTAGAAATTTTTGTTTACAATAAACTTCTAAAATGCAATGCTTAACTTCCATACCGATATTCCTAGAGAAAAATTTGTAATGCTGCAATTCCTTACAAGTGATTTTATCACTAGTTTCTTCATTTAAATAATGTACAAATTAATTTCTTAATTTTCTCTTAAGAAAGTTGTTTTAATTACATTGAGCCTAAATTTTATTTTCTAATAACAAATAATATGAAGTTTGTTTATCTAATTTTTTACTTATCCCAATCATGTCCTTTGAAAACAAATAATTTCATTGTTTTGTCATACAAGTTATACAGAAGAATACCATGTGAATCAACTTGAAAGCAACCAATAGCAACCTTATAAGTAAAGAACTTTTCTCACCTATATTTTAAAAAGACAGACATAAGCTTCAATTTAGTCTTCAAGATTCTTCACGTAATGACATTTGGTACCACAATGCTGCAGTGGCTATTTAGTTAATGGGTCACTTAAAGCCCTCTTAGTAAGACTGTTTACAAACTTTGACATGTCTTAATTGGACCACCAACTACAATGCCCGAGCCCACCAAGCATAATGTCAATATCAAACGACGAGGTTTTATAAGCCGTTTGCATATCAAGTGAGAAAATAAAAACTAGACAGCACAAGGGGACGCATCATACTAAAGGGAGAGACACTGAATTGTGAAGGCATGGACCGACAAAACTATAGCCAACAGAAGGTTCGTAAAAATTAGCATACACACACCCTGACACATGCATGTAATGTAACCTTCATGATGGAAAGAAAATTAGCATTTAGTTACTAGATGGTTTTATAAGTATAATTGTAGGAGGATAGACTCTTATTGTCCAAAGAAGAAGAGAGGATTCGTGATGAGCTTGAAACGGAAATAGAAAGAAATTTGGAAGGAGAGTTCAAGGATGGAATCTACAATCTCGCTCTCAAGCTGCGTAGGCTGTATGAACAAAGAAGGGAGAGAGAAGAGTCGTTGGATGTTTCCATGAGAAAGAGCAAGAGAGTATTGGAGGTGAACATTAGCATAAAGATGGAGGGAGATACCAAGATTGAGATCACAGAAAGGAAGAAAGAAGTTGATAACGGCAAGACGAAAATAGCAGATAAACTGGTCAACAGAAAGAAGTGTGAAGCTGGTGAAGATAAAACAAGAAAGGAGAAGTTCAAGAACCGAACCAGGGCTCATGAACTTAGGTGGAAATGGTAAAACAGTTTTATATGCCTCTGTATCTACCTGTTTCAATTTTTTTTTCCTAATTAAACAAGCGTGAAATAAGGATTATGCATATACATCACATTGTTCATTGAGATGGTAAGAGGAAAACACACAATCTTCTTATACTACCATGTAAAGTTTGAGTTGTTACTACGATATCATCAATCAATATATTAATTAATAATTATATCTTACAAAGAAATATGATTTGGATAATATTTAGCAAAGGGATGCTATCAAGATTAGGAATAGAATAATTTAGTTTGCAACAAAAAGAATTGTTATGCAAGATTGCACCAGGGTATACATATCACACAGACCTGTAAGGCACCGGCGTGAACCCCAAATACAAATTTTAAAAGATTTATCTTATTGTAAAAATATCATCTGCATATTCCTCATAATAATATAAACGTCATGATCATTCACAGATAATAATAAGTAGCTTGTCTGCCTCATCGTAACCTTAGTGGGAACCAAGTATATTGCGCGTGGCCTTGACTCTTTAACATATACAAAAGATAAATCAATTGTTCGAAATATATCAGTTGGCACGAAATAGTTTATTATACTGCTAAATTGGAAAATTTCGTTGCTCTTTTACACCTTCAAACGTCAGGATTCTTCATGGTATATGTGGCAAACTCGATAAGTTAAATTCATTATAGATCAAGCTGCATTGTCACAGTAAACCAGGGAATGGAGTTACATATATACAACTTGTTAACAATAGCTAATTACCAATTTTGGTTATCTAACTCAACATTATTCATAGTACATGCTTTTATTTGGTGATGCCCCATGTAGATGATTCTTCAAGAGACTTGGTAAAGACTACTGGTTTTGATATTCCAAATCAATAAATAAAATAAGAATCGTATATCTCTATGTGTATGTGCTTGCATGATTAAAATGTCCAGGTATTAAATAATCATTCTAAGAATTTTTTTTGTAGAATTAAGTATAATCTTCTTAGTTCTATATATACAAACCATTTTCCTCGTTTCTCCACCACCAACGAAGACAAGAGCTTTCTCAATTTCTCTGTCTCTCTTTTTCTTTCAGACAATAAAAGAAAATTGCAAGAGAGAACAATGGCAGCTCTTAAGACATTGCAAGCTCTCATCTTTCTTGGTCTATTGGCCACGTCCTGCATGGCTCAAGCTCCGGCTCCAGCACCCACCATGCTTCTCCCACCCGTAGAGTCTCCTCCTCCTGTTATTACACCAACCGCTGAGCCACCAGCCCCGGTACCGGTTGCTTCACCACCGGTTATGGTTACCGAGCCAACTCCAGCTCCGGCAACTCCTCCCACCGTCTCACCACCGACTGAGTCTCCTACAACTTCCCCTGTGGCTTCTCCTCCAAAACAAGGTATGGCTCCAAGCCCATCAGTCCCAACTCCAACTCCAACTCCAACTCCAACTCCAGCTCCATCACCATCTCCAGCTCCTGAAGGACCGGTTGCTGACTCAGCATTAACCAACAAAGCTTTCCTTGTGAGCACCCTCATCGCCGGAGCCTTGTACGCAGTCGTTTTGGCTTAAGATATCCTTGAGTATATTAATCACTCTCCATCTCTCCTTTGGTTTCTTGTCAAATCTCTTTGTGTTTCTCTAATACATTTTCTGACTCTTCCTCTTTCTTGGTGTTTCTTTTTCACGTCTTTTTTGTAACTCTGATTTATTGGATTAACCCAAACGAAATGTTCGTATTACATCATTGTCACACTAATAAAAATGAAATCACCATCTAGGCCTTGACTTTATAATGGTTGACCTAGAACTATATATGACAATAGTGATCGAATCTTTTTCGATATTCAAACTTTATATATCCATTACTCTTTGTCTTCAAAATTCACAAGACATTTAACCAAAAGAAAAATTCACAAGACTTCCTTTATACACCCAAGTCTATCCGAGAAGACAAAAATAGAAACGATTTAAAAATAATTTTACTCAATACAATGTTCAACTGGATAAACCGGTCATCGTGGGTGGAGATTTTAATACCATTCTAAGAGTAGATGAGAGAACTGGAGGGAATGGTAGATTATCACCAGATTCTTTAGCCTTTGGTGATTGGATAAATGAGTTAGCTTTGTTGACATGGGTTTCAAGGGGAATACGTTTACTCTAAAAACACACGTAATTTTGTGGCAAAGCGCCTTGATAGAGTTCTTTGCAGTGCACAGACTCGAGTGAGATGGCAGGAGGCAGTTGTTTCCCACCTTCCCTTCCTAGCTTCAGATCATGCACCTATTTATGTGCAGCTGGAACCGGAGCAGAGAGGAGATCCGAGAAGGAGACCTTTTAGATTTGAAGCTGCTTGGCTGAAACATGAGGGCTTTAAGGAGTTACTATTAACATCATGGGATAGAGAGATTAGTACTCCAGAGACACTGATGACTTTGAGAGTGAAACTTAAGAAATGGAACAAAGAGGTTTTTGGGATGTTAATAAGCAAAAGGAAAAACTTCTTGTAGATATCAAAGGAGTCCAAGAGGAGCTGGAGAGAAACCCCTCTGATATATTAATAGTACAGGAGGAAGCATTGCAAAAAGAATTTGATGTTGTGGTGGAACAAGAAGAGGTGTTATGGTATCAGAAGTCCCGCGAGAAATGGATAGTGCTTGGGGATAGAAACACAACGTACTATCACACTACTACTGTTGTGAGGCGTAAGAGAAACATAATAGAGATGCTGAAGGGTGAGGATGGCCTCTGGATTGATAAGCCTGACGAGTTGGAGAAGCTAGCAATGAACTATTACAAGAGGCTATACTCAACAGAGGATATCGCGATCCAGAGATATTATCTCAACAGGGCTTTACTGAGTTCACACGTGAGGAGCTGGAGACCTTGAATAGACCTTTCTCGGCAGTGGAGATGGAGTCTTCAGTAAGATCGATGGGAAAGTATAAGGCTTCAGGACCAGATGGCTTTCAACCGGTCTTCTATCAAGAATCATGGGATGTGGTGGGAGATTCTGAAATTCGATGTGGGCTAGAGTTCTTTGAATCTGGATTTCTTAAGGAAGGAATGAATGATGCAATGGTGGTTCTTATACCTAAAGTGCTGAAACCAGAGAAAATTATGCAATTCCGACCGATTAGCTTGTGTAACGTTTTGTTCAAAACAATTACGAAGGCGATGGTGTTGAGACTCAAGAAGTTAATGCCCAAACTAATTGGTCCAGCACAAGCAAGCTTCATCCCGGGCAGACTCAGTACTGATAATATTGTGGTAGTCCAGGAAGCAGTTCACTCTATGAGGAGAAAGAAGGGAAAGAAAGGTTGGATGTTACTTAATTTGGACCTTGAGAAAGCTTATGATCGCATTAGGTGGGATTTCTTAGAAGACACCCTATATGCAGCAAAGCTACCGGCTATATGGATCAAATGGATTATGGAGTGCGTGAAGAATCCAGGTATGAGTCTATTATGGAATGGGGACTCTCTGTATGTCTTTGTGTTATGCATGGAGAGATTATGTCATCAGATTGAGTTCTCTGTGGTAAACAAGGATTGGAAACCGATCAAGCTATCTAGAGGAGGACAAGCTTTATCACACGTTTGTTTTGCGGATGATCTGATCCTCTTTGCAGAGGCTTCAGTAGCGCAGATTCGGGTCATACGGAGGGTACTAGAGAAGTTTTGTGGGGCCTCTGGACAGAAAGTCAGTTTGGAAAAGTCTCTCATTTTCTTCTCTGATAATATTCATCGAGATTTGGATAATTTAATCAGCTCTGAGAGTGGTATCAAAGGTACGAAGGAATTGGGAAAATACATAGGGATGCCAGTATTACAGAAAAGAATTAATAAAGAGACATTTGGGACAGTCATTGAGCGTGTGTCTTCGAAATTGGCGGGGTGGAAGAGGAGATTCTTGAGCTTAGCGGGAAGGATAACACTAACTAAATCGGTCCTCTCATCAGTTACGGTTCATACCATGAGTTCTATTGCTTTGCCTATGTCGACCTTGTCTCAGCTGGATAAAATTGCTCGAGCCTTCATATGGGGTAGCAGTGAAGGCAATATAAAACAACACTTGATATCTTGGAAGAAAATATGTCAGCCGAAGAAAGAGGGGGACTTGGCATAAGATCTGCTAAAGAGATGAATATTGCGTTTTTAGCGAAACTTGGATGGAGGCTGTTGAACGCACAAGATGGATTATGGGTGAAAATATTGAGGAAGAAATTTCGTGTGGATGAGTTACACGAAGAAGCTTGGTTGGTATCTCAGGGAAATTGGTCACCAACGTGGAGGAGTTTGGTTTTGGGAATTAAGGCGGTAGTGGTTCAAGGTACTTGCTGGATACTAGGAGACGGTCGTCGAGTATGTTTCTGGAGAGATAGTTGGCTGTTGAATGAACCCCTATAGATTTTGAGTATAATGGATATCCCGGAAGTGATCCTGGAGGCAAAGGCATGTGACCTATGGAGAAACAGAACATGTTGGCTACTACAACATATTGAACCATATATATCAAGTCATCATAGGTTACAGTTAGCTTTGCTGGTGGTTGATGAAGTTACAGGGCCGCGAGATAGAATGTCATGGGGAGGCAGTAAAGATGGAGTTTTCTCTGTGAAATCGGCATATGAGTTCTTGACGAGAGATGAGTTACTAAGACCAAATATGGAGGGTCTATATAAGAGAATATGGCGGGTTATGGTACCAGAACGAGTCCGAGTTTTTCTATGGATGGTTTCCCAGCAGGTTATCATGACTAATATGGAGAGGAAGCGGCGTCATTTGAGTGATAGTGGAATGTGTCTCTTGTGTAGGAATGGAGATGAGACAATTCTACATGTCCTTCGGGATTGTCCTGTAGCTTTGGGGTTATGGAGAAGACTTGTGAGCCCAAGAAGACAACAAGGTTTTTTCAACCAACCGCTCTTGGAATGGCTACATGAGAATCTTATATGTGACAAGTCAGCTACTAGTGATCAGTGGCCCACACTGTTTGCTTTGACGGTGTGGTGGTGTTGAAAGTGGAGGTGTGGGTACGTGTTTGGTGAAAAAGGGAAGTGTCGAGATCGGGTTCAATTTTGTTAAAGACAGAACACAAGAGGTGATTGCAGCGAATAATAAGCTGCGAAAGGAAGTGAATGGTGGGGTACGTGAGACGAGACAGATTACTTGGCGCAAACCAGAGAAGGGGTGGTGCAAATTGAATATTGATGGCGCTTCTAAAGGGAATCCTGGCTTGGCTGCAGCAGGTGGAGTTATGCGTAGTGAGAATGGGGAGTGGAAAGGAGGGTATGCGATAAATATTGGGATTTTCTCAGCTCCTTTGTCAGAGTTGTGGGAAGTCTATTATGGCTTATGCATAGCATGGGATAATGGAATCCGAAAGTTAGAGGTGGAGGTGGATTCTGAGTGTGTGGTGGGTTTTCTTACGACAGGGATTCATGATTTTCATCCCTTGTTTTTCCTAGTACGGTTGTGCTATGGCTTTTTATCAAGAGACTGGACAGTCAAGATTTCGCATGTGTATAGGGAGGCTAATTGTCTTGCCGACGGATTAGCTAACTATGCTTTTTCTTTACCCTTTGGTATACATTATTATGAGCTTGTTCCGGAGCATGTTGCTTCCTTTTTGTTGGATGACCTACATGGGGTTGCTAGAACTAGAGAGAACTGCTTGTAATACGTTTTTAATTTCAGTTTGAATAAAGAGTAAGGGACTATTGTCCCTTGCCACATACCAAAAAAAACAAATTAAATCGATCGATACTCGAAAATTTACTGGAAGAAAACCGGACGGTATCACCATAACCAATAACTAACCGATCGATCAGTAAACCGGGCTGATTCATATCGTTTTTCTCTCCCAATCCCAACAATATATATTTTTCTCAATTTTATCATAACTATCCTCTAAACTACCAACTATGCCCTTCACCTCACGAACCAAACTCCAGAACCCATCGAGCCAATCTCTCTTCCAGTTCCCACACCAGATTTCAGACAATTTTTCTTTACAACTCTCCAGCTTCTTCAAAGCACATATAAGCTCTACCCTATCTCCAAAGCTCAAATTGTCGGACCGTTCTTTAAACTCATTGACTCTCGTGTAAAGCTCGTTGACTGAAGACACGTAGTCTTCTCTGACCAAGCGGGTGATTTTGTCGGCGAGAGGTTTGCCACCACAAAAGGGTATATTCGGAATCTTACATGCTTGTTGTACTAAACCAACAAGCGCGTTGATCTCACGAAACAAATCAATGTTGGTAAGAGAGAAAACCATGTCTTTGTTCGTCTTTGTGGATTATGCTCGACGTTGAAGCAACGAAAAAGCCTACGAGTCTAGAAGTTGATAACAGATGCACAAGCTACAAAGCATACCTAAAAATAGAAACTTTTGTAACTCTTTGTAACATAAAAAATGAAACTTTCCTTTTATAGCTTTTTGAACTTACCATCTGACCCAAGAAGAAAGTATAGGAGATCATAATAAGATTAGTATAACTTAAGGACTACTTTGTAAATACTTTAACCTAGTATCTCTCTCTTGTACAAGTATATATTGCTGTCATATGTTCTAATAAGAATTACACTTTCCATAATCTTATATGGTATCAGAGCTTTAGCTCCTAAAACCTAAAATTTTTTTACGCTTCCAACCTCCCTAGCCGTCATGAGTTCTTCCTCTAACACCACCACAAACGAGGTTATCTCCCTCAACAACCCAAACTCCATTCTCCACATCAATATGTCAAACGTGACTAAGCTCACCAACACCAACTACCTAATGTGGAGCTTGCAAATCCATGCTTTACTAGATGGATATGCCCTTGCAAGCCACATTGATGATGTCCCGGAGGTACCGCCGCCAACAATCACCAACGGTGATGCTGTAACTCAGAACCCCGATTTCCTACGCTGGACAAGACAAGACAAACTCATATATAACGCATTGATTGGTGCTATATCACCTCCCATTCAACCCATGGTCTCTCGGACCACCATGGCTTCTCAGATCTGGGAGAAGCTTGCGGCTACGTATGCTAAACCTTCACGTGGTCACATCAAGCAACTCAAGGATCAACTCAAGCACAATACCAAAGGCAACAAACCCATTGATGAGTATATCCAAGGAGTGACGACAAAGCTTGATCAACTCGCCATCCTTGGGAAGCCTTATGACCATGAGGATCAAGTGGAGATCATTCTCAACGGTCTCCCTGAAGAGTACAAGACTGTTGTGGATCAGATCGAGGGAAAAGACACTCCACCGAGCCTCACTGAAGTTCATGAACGACTCTTGAATCATGAGGCCAAGTTACTTGCGTCCAATTGTGTCTAGGCCTAAGAGTTGATAGTTTGATTGATCATTTGCCATCCTTAGTTCGAAACCTGATCACCCAAGGTCTAAATCCCAATACCCATGAGTTCTCCTTTTCAATAGTTTCAAAGTATCATTTCTGTTATTTGCATTTTAGTCATTAGTTAAAACAATCAAATCATCGGTTGCACTTAGATTAAGCA
>JABAYD010004553.1:0-16465 GCA_014822095.1 Diplotaxis tenuifolia | reverse complement strand
ATATTCAATTCAATCTAAAGCTCTATCGATCGATGCACATATAGATTAATCGATCGACGGCACATATATATCGACCAACACAAGCTGTTAAACGCCGATCGATATCGTCGGCAATTAGGTCAATAGACGAGTCTATTTAGCGAAGGCTATTAGATTTGTCTAAGAATTANNNGAATAGCAACCTTGAACCTAACTATTTTCTCTTATTGTTTAAAACCTACAACCAACTCTTTGAGCAACTTATCATTGCTCACAAAACTTTTTTTTTACTATTTTAAACATTTTCAACCTAACATAATCACTTAGGATTACATTTTTGTGTTCCTTAACTCTTCGTGGTTCGATCCCTAAGTACTACAGCTAAACCTCTTATTTGAGAGAGTAATTCACTCTTTAGGGTAATTTAAGTGATATCATTATATTTACTAAATAATATTATAAAAATACAAGTTATTAGTTATAGACTACGTCAATTATGAAACACAGCTAACAATATTAACACCATGCCCAATAAAGTATGGTTCAATAGTTATATATATATATATATATATATATTTTTTACATTTATTTTATTTTTCATGATATTTGTAGAAAAAAAGTAAGTTCAGGTAAATACATATATATATCCGAGAAACTCAACAAAACTTGATTTAAAAGTAATAGTAAACACAAACTAAAACTGATTAAGTACTTAGATGAATCTATAATTTTAATATTCGGATAACAAGATTTGAATCTGATTCAAATTGAAATGTTTTGGATACCTAAAATATCCACATCACAATTATATATTTAAATATATTAATTATTTTAATTTCATATATATATATATTCAATAATATCAATTATCAAATAATCACAAGTAAATATCTAAAAATAACAAAAAAATGTTCGGAATACTGAAAATACCTTTTTATTCTATATTTAATTTGAATATTTTTTTATGTAAATTTAAGTATTTAGTCTTACAAGATTCAAATTTTATGTTTTATATTGCTTTATTTTGAGAATTTACGTATATATTTTGATTTTTGTTAAAAAAACATAATTAAATGAGTTTCCGAACTCGAACTAACCTGCTACGACCCGACCAAATCCAAACCTACATTTATAAATATTCGAAACAGATTTAAAGTTTTTATTCTAAAAATTTAAAATCCGAAAAATTAATAACCTAATTAGTTATTTCATTCCGCGCATAACACTACAAGAAAATACAAATATAGCTAGGACGTGTTTTCCTTGTTATTTTTCCGTAAAAGGGGGTTTACGAGAAAATAACGAGGGAACGCAAAACGTCGTGATTGATGAGAATAAATTACGAAAAGTGGATCTTAAAATAAGAAAAAGAGTAATTGTTAACTAGTTGGTTCTTTTGTTGTGGAAAAATATATATTGATGTGGAGATGGGTTCGATTTTTCTGGGAAGAAAAGAAAACAAAAAATTCTTCTGAGCTAAGATTAGCCGGCTGTTAGAAAACAAGGGAAAAGCTTTAGAAACATAAGAAAAAGATTGTGACAACCTTTATTTATTTATTTTGGTCAAAAGACTGTGACTACTTTAGAGGGAAATTTGTCCCAGAAACCACAAATATCCTTAATTTGCTAACTATCCAAACACACTCGCTTCTTTTTGTTCAAATAGCCAAACACGCTCGCTCTCTTCAACTTTCTCTTCATATCTCTCTCTTCCTCTCTCTACAAAACTAATTTTTCACCTTTTTTATGGTTACTACACAAATAAGCCCAACTTTAGACCCATAAAAATTTGTAAAAGTATGATTGGGAAAAAAAATAGCTGTAAGTGTTTCTCACCTAAGCAAAACGTTAAAGTGATAATACAGATATAAACCATATATGAGAGACAGGCCTAAAATTTTGGGAACTTGAAACAAAATAAAAAAATGCAAACCTAATTATATTACAAAAATGTTTCAAAACAAAATTCATAACCATTGATAAAACCCATGTTCGGGAACGCGCTAGTCGCAAGTCAGGCGGCCAGAATTAGCATAGCGCCTAGAGAGAAAATCGTAGATTAATAGAAAATTATGCGGACAGAAATTTTTAAATTGTCTTGAAACAAAATAAAAAATGCAAACCTAATTATATTACAAAAATATCTCAAAACAAAATTCATAAATATAGTTTCATATATAAAGTACTAAACCATTTATAAAACCCCTGTTCGGGAACGCGCTAGGCGCAAGTCGGGCGGCCAGATTTAGCATAGCGCCTAGAGAGAAAATCGGAGATTAATCAAAAATTATGCAGAGAGAAATTTTTAAATTGTTTAGTATGCTATAAAACATGTTAATTTTTAAATGTGTATAACATTGATATTTTCATGTTTGGGATTGTATAAAATACATGAATAAAATATATAAACTTAATAAGGTGTAACTTCTATCAAAATTATAAATATGAATCGTATGTATCAAATTATAAATTAAATGAATAGATAAAAATATTATTAAAAAACTAATAAAAAATTAGATTAGGAAACCGCTTATGCATATGGGCGGTCATCTAGGCAGACTAAAATCGGACAACCAATTTTTGGATCGATTTGGCATAAATCAAGGCAGCTGCCTAGGCGGCTAGACTGGCGATTTTTAGAACATGTGATAAAACATAAGTTTCTATACCGACCAAAAAAAACAAATGTATCAATAGTTCACATCTTCTGAAAAATGCTCCTTTTTGCGTTTTTCTCTTCAATGCCATTCATAAAACTTTGATAGTCAAGCTTCTCAACCATATCTCTTAGAAAACATTGCTAAACCATGCAATCGGTCTTCTGACATACTTGACGACTGGAACTGGAATTGTTAACATTACTCTATATGCAAGACAAGTATTTAGATAGCAGAAAACTTCATACCTCTCATACCTTTTTATAAAGTCTAACACATCAATAACCTTTCTGATCTCGCCTGGTAAAACATGTCTTAAAACCATGAGTTCAAGGAATAAATTATTTCCATTAATGTTTGAGATCTCACGATGTTTAAGAAAGCTTTCAAGGCTGATACATGATGCCTTTAAATCATCATCTGATGATGATCTTAGCTTCTTTATCAAACAAGAATCCAAAAATTTTCCAATATTAATCTTCAAATTGTTCAAACCTCATTTGAAGAGATACTATAACTTGATCCATGATCCGTAGAAAAAAAAACAACTAAGATAACTTGATCCATGATTCGTAAAAAAACAACTTCCAAAAGTCCAAAGTTTGCTAGAGTTAGGTGGAACTTCCAAAAGTCCAAAGATACAATAGCTTCTTTATTAAACTTGTCTTCCTCACTCAGCATCTTCGACTAATCATCCCTTTGCATCTCCTCATCGTAATGTGTTTTCCTGTTAATAATGCACTTCATTGAACATGAAAAATTGGCTCAATATCCATTGATTCTGCAATAATCGAAACTTCTAATTTTTCTTTTCCAAATCAATTTCTCTGTAGTTGTTCAAATATGAAACAACTCCTTCAATTGCACAATAGCATTATCAATATCAGTATGCTCTGATTGCAACGCCTTACTTACCGTATTAGAGGTAAATATAAGATCATACCAAATGATCATCGTAAATAAAATTTGAATTCTCCAATTTCATGAGTTTCACTTGTAGTAGGAGATTCAGCATTGTTGCAAGTTTAAGGATCCACAAAATTTTCTGCCAAGTAATCCAACACATCTCTTTTTTGGAGCATCAAAATGAATTGCTCGAACACTTTCAACGCGACTTCCCAACGAGTTTCAGATAATGACTTAATTGTGAGACCTCCTACCATCTCTTTATATATCCCCCACCTAGTTGTAGATCCTGAAAACAAACAAATATATCGTTGAATGATTCCAAAGAAAGCAATCACCTTTTTAGATGATTTAGCCATATCACAAAGTACAAAATTAAGAATATGAAAACCACAATGTGTTAAAAATGCTCTGAGTTGATATCCAACGATCTCTTTTGTACTCCTTTTTGTTTTCCCATCAAATTAGATCAATCGTCATATCATTACCCGCCCACATCATCAATAGTCAGACTGAGACCAACCAATATATCACAAAGAAACTCAAAAATTTCTTCTCCATATTTATCTACAACTTCTAAGAATGTCACAAAAAATCTTCAACTTGTGTTTTAGCCATGGAAACATCCACAATTCTGATAACAAGACTCATTTGTTCTTTATGACTCTTATCTGGAGTGCAATCGAGAATAACCTCTGCCTCTTAAATTTCCGTGATGATCACAAGTTTAGCCTCATGTCCTAGCATAGCAATCAACTCATCCTGAATCACGTGGCTTAAATAATGATAATGAGTTTGACCTTCCTTAATCTGTGATTAGATCAAAAACTCCATATGATTCAACAAAACTTAGAAAGTTTTCATTGTTTTTTCTGACCATGCTTCTCATTAGTCCCATTAAGTCATATATTCTGCTTATCTAGAGTTGTTATCAATGAAAATATTGTCAACAAGACCTTTCTCCAAGGGCAATTTTCTCAAATAGATTTTTTTAAAGTCTTAGTTTTTAAGATCTATTTTTGGAAGTATGTCTATTTGAGAGATTTTTTGGTGAAATTAAGTCTTATGAAAAGAGCACATGAAGACTATATTTTTCCAAAGAATGATCAGACATTTTTTCTCGTAAGTATGATAAAAGAGATGAAAAATGGAGATAAACAATATATGAGCTGGTTACTTTATTCAAGGATATCACGCAAAGCATATTTCTTTTGATGCAAGCTGTTTGGTTTGGATTAAGAAGTCAACCAGTTTTTAAGTAAAAGGTTTAATGATTGGATAAATATCAGGCTAAGATTGAGTCAACATGAAAGTACAATATTGTGTGTATGAGTTAGTGGATGGAAATAAAATTAAGACTAAAGAAGAAGCAGATCACTTATAAGTGTTTTCAAGAAGAATTAATAAAGAAAAAAACCATTGGAGAAAGAGAAATTTTATAGAATAGACCTAAAAATGTTTTTGTCACAAATATAGACATTAAAAATAAAAATGACCTAAATAGACTTAATTGTTTTATAAAAAATAAGTAAATATACATTTTTACCCTTTATGTTAACTAATCCTAGACCTTTTGTTTAGAGTTTAGACTTAAATGGGATTGACTTCTTGATCCCGACCGAACAATTTGCATCAAAAGAAATATGTTTTGTCTGATATCCTTGAATAAAGTAACCAACTTTTCATCTCTATTTTATAATATTTACGAGAAAAATGTCTATCATGATCATTCTTTGTAAAAATATATTGTTCAAGTGCTCTTTTCATAGGAATTAATTTCACTGAAAAATCTTTCAAACTTTTGTAGGATTAGATTTATCAGAAATATCTTCTTGTTCTTCAACATTCACATCCTTTTCTTCAGTCTCGTTTTTCTCTTTCTAAGACTCGTCTATAATTTCTTCTACCTTATCATCCTCTAAAATAGTATCATTTTCATCACCAGCTCGAATACACTCATTAGCTTCCTGAGATTTTGATATTTTGACATATCTTTACATAGAATTGGCTAGAGATTTTTCCTCTTATTTTTTTCTTTCTTTTTCCTTCTCAGCTCCTGATTTACACTTTGTGTTTTTTAGCAATTACTAAAAATTTCATGTCAAAAAAGTTTAGTAAGAATTGGCTTGATGATCAAATTTATAATTATAATAACAGAATTTTGAGCACCTCACATGGCTTATGGTGAGATTTTGCTTCTGATATAAACACAGGCAATTGAGAAAGGAATAATGAAATTGTGTTTTTCGTTTGCAGATTACGACATGGAGAGGACGAAGGTGAGAGTCTTCTTCAACAAATAGAAAGAAGTGCCAGAGTCCAAGAAAAAAAGTGAAACACGTTCGTCCAAAATATATTTAACTTTGTGGATTTTTAATTTTTTTCATTTATTGAGCTATTGCATTAATGTGTTATTTGGCCCATTCAAAGGAACAGCGGTTGTTAAAACCACCATGGTTTCTCATTTTTATAATTCCTGAAATGTGATTCCATTAGATAGATACATGACTCTAAGCATTTCAACAATCTAGGGTTGAGTTCTATCTTTCTCAGTAAAGATAAAATATTCTGATGTGCCAGAGAATTAAGAAGTGGAAAGAGATGGTACCTCTCAAGATGAAGTGCATCGCTGAGGAATATAACACCATGGCAGCTACAAGCAGGGCCGGCCCTGGACAATGCTTAGTGAAACATTCGCCTCAGGCTTCCAAAAATTTTGAAGAAAATTACATGAACATAAATTTTTAAAAAATTTTTTTAGGCCCCCAAAATTTTTTTTACATAGAACTAGCCACACGCTCCCAAAATTTCAGGACCGGCCCTGACTACAAGTCTACAATTGCAATAGACAATGGCCTAATTAAGCATAAAACATGTATACAGAGACCGGAACCTTCCAGATGCAGACCCCATGTGTGGGTAAGTGGGCTGAAAAATGAAACAAAGACCGCCTGAAACAAAAGATTTTATTTTCTGAGCTTGGTCAGTAATGTACGTAGATTATAAGATTTGATGTAAGGTGACAAAGAAAGAAGCTTTAGAGAAGATGAATATTTCTGTATATTTTTTAGTGACATACGTTTACACACATACATATATATATTACATTAATTGGTATCTTTGGTCCTAAATACTATATGCAGATATTAAGATATACACTTATGTGATTGGCTAAAGAAATGGAAAATAGCATATATAGGGGTAAAATACCTTCCCTCTAAGGCCCACTAAATAATAGGTCCGGTCCATCCGAGGTCCGGCCCAACATGACGACTCCTCACTAATCAGCTATCAGATAAGCTTAACTCGGTTAATCCCCGCGCTTAACCAAGCTAACGACGTTTAGTTAAGGTACTTACCTTAGCGGGTCGACCAAAGCCCATTTGGCGAAAGACCTTCCGTACACGCGACCAGCTCACTAGGTTAAGGAGACACGGCTATAAAAGAAAGAGAGAGGAGAACGAGAAGGGGATCTGAAATCATATTCACTGACAAGGCGGCTAGAATTAGGGTTTTCACTTTTGTACTTTCTTCCGACTTATACGACACGGTTGTGCTCCCCGAGCGACGTCGCGCCTCGTTTCTTGTTTCCTCTTTTGTAACACGAACTCTTTCCTCAATAAAACTACTCTTTCGCCACTTATAGTATAACCACCTTTACAAAGACCTACTGACGAGTTCCGTCACCTAATCATTGATAAGAGACCTTGCTCGGTTCAAACAGTTGGCGCCCACCGAGGGGCCTAGCAAAATAGCGTCAATAAAGTTATGAGTCCGATTAACGAGTCGACTTCCAGCGAGGAAACCGACACGGTGGCACCTACTCCGACTAACGACGCTTCACTCGCTCCGACCTTCGTCGATACCATCATGGAACGCCTCGCTCGTCAAGACAAAGCTCAGAAAGCGACGACCAAGCAGCTTAACGCCATAGCGGCTCTCCTCGTGCCTCTCGCCATGACGGCTGTCGCTGTCACGGTCCGACGACAGCTGGTGTACAACACCAACGGTACGGTCAACCAGACCGGACAGGTCGCCGGAACCCGATCTCGAGCTGTCGACACGCTAGCTCAAATCGTTGGAGAGCAAACCAACGCTCCTAACGGAGCAGATCTGCAGACTATCCAAGTGATAGCCACCCTCAAACAAGCACTGCCGGACATCAATGCGAAGATCCACAATGCCACCACCTCAGCTCTGCTTATCAAAAGCGCCCACGCGGAGACTCTCAAAACATCGTTCACTAGCAAGATCACAGATGTCTGGCTCAAGCCGATAGAGAAGCTTCGCTTACCGACATATGACGGTCTGTCAGATCCGACCGCTCATATAACATCTTTCAACATTTCGATGCGGCGTCCGAACTTCGCACCAGAAGAGCGAGATGCAGCTTTCTACCAGCTCTTCGTCGAGAGTCTCAAGGGTGTAGCACTCAACTGGTTCACCAGCCTACCCGAGAACTTGATCGACAGCTTTCACGACCTATCGTCGTCTTTCCTCAAGAACTACATCATGTTCTCTCGAGAAGAGGTCATAGTCTCCGACCTCTGGCATCTCTCTCAAACGTTGGGACAGAGCTTCCGAAGCTTTACGGAGAATTCAAGGAGATTGTGGCTAAGGTGCAGGTCCTCGATAATATCGCTGTAAACGCTCTCATGAACACCCTCTACGTCCACTCGAAGTTCCGTGAGGATCTGTACAGCCAACCGACGAATTCCCTTGCCGACGCCATTGCCCGATCTCACAATTTCATCCGTATGGAAGAAGACTCCAAAGCAATAATAAGCAAGTAGAACGCGTCAAAACCAGGAGGGACGTCGACAAATAAAATGCTCGAAACACGGGCGGAACCCCGGCAGCACACACCGACGGACAAAGCCCCGAAAGAACAAAAGCTATGTTTACCTCGTAAACCAGTCCGACGGTTCATCGATTGAAATCCGAGAAAAATGATGGAACTCCCAAACCTTCTCTGAGCCGACGAGCTCAGCTCCAGCTCCTGTAGAGGCCAATAAGGCAGATGAGGCCGAAAAGGCCGACAAATGGTGTCATTACCACCAGTCAAAGAAGCACGATACGAAGGACTGCATGGTCTTGTACGAGCAGTTCCTCTCTTCAGTTGCTAGCGGCAAGCTCGGTACCGAGCAGTCGGCGCAGAAACCAAAGAACACCAAAAACTGGAGTAAAACCAAAGAGAAGAGAACTCAAAAGCCGCAGGGTAAGGCTCCGCAGTCCGAGCCAAAGACCAACCCGGTGCAAGCTGCTGCGGTAGCACATGAGAAGGGGGACTAATCGTCTGACGAAGAGCAGCCCAAAAATCGACGCCGAGTTGAGGTCATACTCGCCCGTCCCGAGCGCTCGCTCGACGATAAGACCGACTTGCCCTCAGCCGACCTCCGTCATCTCCTCGACAGTTGATCCACCTCCCAGACGAACGATGCAACCTATGCCTCGGACTTACGTCACAAAGTATAGCGAAAGGTTGCCAACATTGACGAGCTGCCACATTGCAGGAAGCTCCAAGCTCTAACGATCTCCGAACTAAAATCAATAATTCCAAGGCGCGGAAGGTCGAAACTGACCATTGCCACACTGATCTCCGCACGATTCTCAGTTCCAGGGATAAGACCTCCGCGTCAAGTTGAGTCGATCCAAGAGCTCCGACCTCCGAAGACTTTTGGAAGCAAAAGCCGTAGATAAGGTACAAGCTCACGAGGTCGCATCGCGAGGTAGCGACCTACGCGAGCAGATCCGAATAAAACGCATTAACGTTATCATGGGCGGATCTCCCCCTTGCGGCGACTCAGTCTGATCGGTCAACAATCATCAGCGGCAACCAAAGATATCACAGCAATGTCCAACCAAGCCTGAAAACGACCCAGCAATCACATTCTCGGTAGAGGATGGAATTGGGGTCAACATGCCACACAACGATCTGTTGCTCGTCGAGCTCGGCATCGGGGCGTGTGAAGTCACCAAGGTCTTGATCGATATAGGCAGTTCCGTCGATCTTATCTTCCACAAGACACTCTACAAGATGGGAGTCGACTTTCGTCTCCTCAGACCATCCAACCGATCATTAACCGGGTTCAATGGAGTTTTGGAGGAAATGATCGGGACCATTCGTCTTCCAGTCTTCGCCGGAGGAGTTACACGAACAGTCAAGTTCTCAGTTGTTGAGACAGATGCACCTTACCACGTAGACCTGGGGACGCCTTAGCTTCACTCGATGAAGGCAATTTCTTCGACCTACCATTAATGCGTCAGGTTCCCGGGGAACGACGGGGGCATCAAAACGATACGCGGTGACTAGCAAGCATACCTTCGCGTCGCGAACGTTAAACTTCAGAGGCCTCCCCCGCGAGTAAACGCCATCGCCCGTCCAATACAGAAGGTCTTCCCCTAAAAGGACAAAGTCATCGAGGTCCAGGTAGACGATTCTGACCCATCAAAGGTCTTGAAAGTCGGTGCCCTTATTCCCGACAAGACACAGCAAACGATCATCGCGTTTCTCAAGGAGAACCTCTCGAAATTCTCGTGGACTACCTCCGACATGAAGGGGATCGACCCAAAGATCACCTCACACGAGCTGAACGTCGACCCAACCTTCAAGTCCATTCGTCAGAAGCAGTGTAAGCTCGGTCCAGAACGATCCAAGGCGGTCAACGAGGAAGTCGAGAAGTTACTTGAGGCGGGGTCGATATCGGAGGTACGTTACCCCGAATTGCTCGCGAATCCAGTGGTGGTAAATAAAAAGAACGGGAAGTGGCGCATGTGCGTCGATTTCAATGACCTCAACAAAGCTTGTCCAAAAGACAGCTTCCCGTTACCAAACCTTGATCGCCTAGTGGAGTCAACCGCCGGGAACGAGCTCATGTCCTTCATGGACGCCTTCTCGGATACAACCAGATATCGATGCACCCGGACGATCGAGAGAAGACTGCATTCATAACAGACAGAGGCACTTTCTCCTACAATGTGATGCCCTTTGGATTGAAAAATGCTGGAGCGACTTACCAGCGTCTCGTCAACCGAATGTTTGCAGACAAGTTAGGCGAGACGATGGAATTATACATTGACGACATGATGGTCAAGTCGCGTCGAGCTAAAGACCACCCGTCCCACCTGCAAGCATGTTTCAAGCCGTTGAACGAGTATGGCATGAAGCTCAACCCTGCGAAGTGCACATTCGGAGTTCAATCCGGTGAGTTCCTGGGATACATTGTCACACAGCGCGGTATCAAAGCCAATCCAAAGCAGATCTCGGCGATCCTGGATCTCCCGAGCCCTAAGAACAGCAGGGAAGTCCAGCGTATGACAGGACGGATCGCAGCACTTAACCGCTTCATCTCTCGTTCGACCGACAAGTGCTCCCCCCCCTTCTACGAGCTCTTGCGCGGTAACAAACGGTTCATCTGGGACGCCAAGTGTAAAGAGTCCTTTACTCAACTAAAATTCTACCTAACCACGCCACCGGTATTAGCCAAGCAGAAGCTGGCGACACGCTTTACTTGTACATAGCGGTCTCTACAACGGCGGTCAGTAGCGTCCTCATCAAGGAGGATCGGGGCGACCAAAAACCTATATTCTACACCAGTAAACGGATGACAGACCTCGAGACGCACTACCCAACCCTCGAGAAGATGGCATTGGCAGTCATTACCTTGGCGCAAAAGCTCCGCCCCTACTTCCAATCCAATACGATTGAAGTACTGACGAACCAGCCGCTACGGACAGTGATGCAGAATACCAATCAGTCTAAGCAATTTTCCCAGTGGGCGATCGAGCTAAGCGACCACGACATTGTATTCCGCAATCACACGGTAGCAAAGTCGCATGTGTTGGTCGACTTTATGGTTGAACTTTCCCCCGAGCTGGAGCAAGACCTCGTCTCTCCTCGATGGCGTCTAAGGCAATCATTTCGCATGGGATTCGAGGCCTCGAACAACGAAGCAGAGTATGAGTCACTAATAGCGGGGCTACACCTAATAAAAGCGGTCCATGCGAAACGAGTTAGCGCATACTGTGATTCTCAGTTGGTCACAAGCTAGTTTAGCGGTGATTACGACACTCGAAACGAGCGGATGGACGCCTAGTTGAAGGTCGTACAAGAACTCGCCCGAGAGTTTGAATTTTTCGAGCTAATCAAAGTTCCCCCGCGGAGAAAATGTATGCGCCGACACTCTCGCAGCCCTAGGCAGTAAGCTCCGTGATCAGGTCCAAAGAACGATCCCCATCCACAACATCGATAAACTAAGTATAGACGCTTCCGGTGAAGCAGCATCTGCTGAGACCAACCCCGTCCTCACCATCCAACAAGTCGACGAGACCACGCCGGATTGGCGAACTGAACTCATTGAATTCTTTTCCAATGGCAAGCTCCCCTAGGAAAAGTGGAACGCCGGGCGATTAAAAGCACGCAGCGCGAACTACGTTATCATTGATGGCTCGCTCCACCGATGGACTGCGAACAAAGTGCTTCTCCGATGCATGCACAGCGAGGAGACGTACCTCGTCATGGCTCAAACTCACGAAGGCGCAGGAGGCAACCACTCTGGCGGACAAGCTCTCGCCCTCAAGTTCAAAAGCTTAGGCTTTTATTGGCCAACAATGGTCTTTGACTGCGAGTCATACGCGCGAAGATGCGACAAGTACGGCTCGCGTCGACCATCCACTGCCCAACCCAAATGCTCTGAACCATGACAGCGCCATATCCCTTTATGCATTGGGCAATGGATATCGTCGGCCCGATGCCCCCATCTCGCCAGAAGCGCTACATCCTCGTTCTTACCGATTACTTTACAAAGTGGATCGAGACCGAGTCTTACGCCAACATCACGGAGAAAGAGGTCTAGACGTTCGTATGGAAGAACATCATCTACCGCCACGGCCTTCCATACGAGATCGTGACTGACAACGGCTCGTAGTTCATCTCTAACCAATTCCGCGATTTCTACTCCATGTGGAGAATCCGCCTGAACACGTCGAGTCCGAGGTACCCACAGAGTAACGGACAGGCGGAGTCTTCAAACAAAACCATTATCGATGGAATCAAGAAAAGACTCGACCTGAAGAAGGGTCGCTGGACAGACGAGCTGGATGAAGTTCTGTGGTCGCACAGGAAAACCCCGCGGGGAACCACTAAGACCACGCCCTTCTCTCTCGCTCATGGAGTCAAAGCTATGGCACCAGCCGAAGTCAATGTCGTCAGTCTACGCCGATCCAGGATGCCCGAACACGTCGAGATAAACAGCGACATGCTTCTCGACGCATTAGACGCTATCGAGGAGTGACGAGATCAAGTCCTCCTACGCATCCAAAACTATCAGCATCAGATCGAGAGCTATTACAACAAGAAAGTCTGGTCCCGACCACTCGAGCTAGAAGACCAAGTCTTACGCGAGAACACCAAGGAACCAAATGATGGAAAGCTCGGCGCAAATTGGGAAGGACCCTAAAAAATCTCTAAGGTTGTAAAGCCAGGAGTCTATCATCTCGAGACTTCGACTGGCGAAGAAGTTCTACAAGCTTGGAACTCTATGCATCTACGGCGTTACTACGCCGAGTAACGAACTCCCTTTCGTTTAACCCAAAAAAAACCAAGTTAATGATTTCTCAGCCACTTTAACCCGTCAAGTTAATGACTTCTCAATCACTTTAACCCATAAGCTGAGTGAATGCGCATTGCAGCCACTTTCACTCGCCAATTAGATGAGCTGTACAAGCCACTTCTACTCGGCAAAAAGAACTACGAATGGCTTGATCCCCCTCGAGGGGTACGTAAACAGATCTCCGCGGGTTCAGCTGTAACACCAACCAAATCCCATCTTGAGCCGAGCTAAAGCCTCGATCTCCCAAACACGAGAACACATCGCAAGCAGCGTTCTAGCACTCGCGCAATCGGATCGGGTATATCCTGATCAGATACTTGCCCAACGAACTCCGTTAGCCCGCGATCCGTTCCGAGCTAGCGAAGAGTCGATAATCTTCCGTTTCGCGATAACTCTTGGAATGGGAACTGGCCGACCTAAAATTCCACACCGTTACTTTGCGACTACCCGAAATCCTTTATCGATCTTAAAATCTCTTCCGGTCTGATTCTATACATGCTAAGTTCGATCCAGCATCGGTTGCGACAGCTTGAGATTGAACATTCGGTCCCGACTTTGTACAATCGTACCGAGTCAGCGACCTACAGTAATACCGAGCCAAAGTAGGAGAAATATTCCAGTCCCAAGCTCGGATAAAGAACCATCGGCTTACCAAGCCAGCGACCCAAGTCAAAAATTCATCTCGAAAAGTTTACTTTGAGCCGTCCGCTACGACTCGATAAATTACTTGAGGTAATTGTGTAAATCGATAGTGCATTAAAAACAACAGTTGGCTAGACAAAGCTAAGCCATGAGTCTACAACTACCCCACCAACGGAATAGGAATAGAACGGCAAAAGAAAAGACAAAAAAAAAATAGTAAGAGTCACTCCTTAGACACTGCCTAGTCTTCCTCTTCGCGAGCCTGAGAAGCACGAGTCAAAGAAGTCTCCAAGCCAGCCTCCCGCTACTCGTCCTCAGCTCCCTCATCCTGACGACCGCCCTCGCGTTCGATCAGAGGCGAGTCTCGATCGATCATGTTGGCATCGAACTCACTCTCATCGAAGGGAGTGTCGTACCCAGCCTCTATCCATTTGAGTAATTCCTCGTCAACGAACTCAGACTCAAGCACGAGCGGAGATAGCACGTAGTCGCACTCCTCGGATGGTCTGGGGTCGAGCTTCTCGGCAGCTGCTTTCTTCGTTTTCTGCTCCTCCCGGAAGAACTCAATCCTCTTGAGGGATTGCCTCACCCTCTTCCTTAAGCATCTCCAAGCATTTCCGAGTCCCAAAAACTTGGCTCCAGAGGCATCGGGTGTCGTCAAACTTGTCCAGCTTCTCGTCTTGAGCTAGGAGCCGCTTAAAGTGAGCATCGTCCATGGCAGCCATCGCTTTACGAGTTCTCACCCGCTCGTGAGTAACCTCGAGGACACGAAAACTTTCAAAGGATTCCACTTCCTTCCTTAGTTCCTCAGCAAGCCCGACCTTATTTTGCTCGAGCTGGAGCTTTTCCATCTGCAGCACCTCTGCAGCTGCTCTGGTGGCCTCCAGCTCTCTGAAGACCTCCTCAAGCTTCCTCGCTTGAGCCTCAGCCTGACTGGCGGCCTCGGCCTTGTCCTTCTCCACCTCCTCGAGCTGACCCCCGAGCTCAGCAGCCTTCTGCCGCGCCGCCTTCTTCTTCTCATTGATGTTCCCCAAGCGATCGTAAGTCGTCTGAAGCTCGGCATCATACTTCTCAACCAGGGCATTCAACCCGCTATCAACCTGCGAAAATACGGAGCTATAAGCTAGGGTTATGAAAAATGAAAACAACGTTAAGTACAAGAAAACATGCGTACCTCGCGGCGAATACGAGCGACCTCGAGGTAAGCATCTGAAAAGATTAACTCGCCAGCCGACGGAAGCACCCACGGTTCCAATTGCTCGACATGATCATCATTAGGGGCCGACTCCTCGGCGGCAGGAAGCTCGGTTTCCAGATCCTTAGCAATCTCAGTAGGCGCAGTCTCTTCGACCGACCGAGCCTCTGAACCCGAACCGGTCTTCTTCTTCTTCCTTCTCTTCCCCTTCTTCGAAGCTCCCGCAGGGTCATTATCCGGCAGGTCGACAGGGCTGGAAGTCGAGTCAATAGCCTCGACCCCTTCGGAAGATGGCACCACATCAGCATCACCCGCGTTAGTTCCCCCGGCGACCTCCTTGCTTCTCTTCCTCTTCCTCCCCTGGCTCTTCTCCCTCGAAGGCTTGGCCAAGCATGTGTGGCGTTGACGGCCTCCGGCTTGTCAGTTCGACCCTTGGACGGTCCCGAGCGAGACCTCATCCGGTTTTCCCGGGCAGAAACATTTTCTTCTGCAACAACGTTCTCAGAAGGGTGTTGAACGCTGCGCTCAGATGGCTCAATCCCGTCGAGCCTAAAGCCATCGACCATGTTCATCAGATTGGCCGCTTCCGATGTTCCTCCCCTCGAGGTTCCTCCCCTCGAGGTTCCTCCCCTCGAGGTTCCTCCCCTCTTAGCTCTTATCTCTTTGGTGATGTCAGGAAGGTCCTTCACCTTGAGCGTCCTGTTGATCTTTCTCTGATCTTCTGCCCTAAAAAGCTTCGATCTCTTGTTAACCGGACGAAGTCGAGCTGTGGGTACAAAATCCTCGTCACCTGCTCGAGTCACGACCCGAGTAAGGAACAAAAAAAATGAACCGAAATAGACAATGTTCGAACTTACCCTGTTTAACACGGTCTAGTGCGCGTTGAATCCTTTCCTCGCTAATATCCGGCCACTGGCGATGACCCAACTCAGCCAAAGCTTTAGCGGTGGATAGGAAATGATCTGAAACGGCAGCCTCGGTCAGATAGTAGTTGGGATGACGAACTGCACAAAAAATAAAAAGGAGTTAAATTAATCACAGACAATACCGATCAAGACGAGCTAACTACCGGCTTCACTGTTCCAGTAAGTCCTAAACTCATCGCCAGGAGGATCGAAGAAGGCAAACTAGTCGGATTTTACGAAAAAGTAGTAACGCTGCTGTTGGTGTCAAAAATGGTAATCTCAAAATCAACGTTTACGATTATTCTTTCTCCTTAAAAACTCCACGAACCCGATGAAAAGATCTCGAAAAACCGAAAACATCCAAACCGCCGTAAAATCGCGAGCAGGTTCGACCAGACCAGCTCGCCGTACGACGAACTGAACCAACCGGTTCAGCTCGCCATACGGCGAGCTGATGGTCGCAAACTAGCTCGCCGCACGGCGAGCTGGCCGTTACACCGACGGCTCGCCGTACGGCGAGCTGAACCGTCCCGGTTCGGTTCGTCGTACGGCGAGCTATCCATTCCCAAC
>JABAYD010004546.1:0-14750 GCA_014822095.1 Diplotaxis tenuifolia | reverse complement strand
AAATTTTAGCTAACATTGATTTATAATAAAACTATACTATTAATTACGAAATTTGTCAATTTGTTATTTTATAAATAATATTTAAACTTTTAGGTAAGATTTTGTTAGATTCTTTGTTAACAGATTTTTTTATAATTAAAAAAATAATACAAATTTATAGTTGGTTATTAATAATGCTAATAAATAAATATATTATATAAATTAATTCTGTGGCTCTACTATGACTTGTTAGTGCTAGATAAAAATAAAACCCTAAATTAATAGATTAGATTTGTTATTTTATAAATAATATTTAAATTTTTAGGTAAGATTTTGTTAGATTCTTTGTTAACAGATTTTGTTATAATTAAAAATAATAATACAAATTTATAGTTGGTTATTAATAATGCAAATAAATAAATATATTATATAAATTAACTCAGTGGCCCTATTATGACTTGTTAGTAATAGATAAAAATAAGACCCTAAATTAATAGATTATGGGTATGATTGGTAATGGCTGTAATTGCTCTATAAAGCATCATGTATTTCTAAAACGCCAAATTCACAGTAATCAAGCTTTAATAATATTTTAAAAATCACAACTCCTAAAATAATTTACAGTTCTACAAGTACTTTCTAGAGCCAATTATTCAAAGCAATTTTTTTAAGATTTCCACAAAAACTACAACAATAAAATTTAAAGCTAAAGCAAAAAGTCTACGCTTTTTTTTCCTCGGGAAAAAATTTTAAAGTTACAGTACCAATCGGACCGAGATTTGGGTGATAAACAAAAATCTACCACGATATTTTACCTTATAGCCAAACATATTCATTCAAAAGAACTTATGATGGGCTCGTGAACATTGGAATTGGTTTGTCTATATGGTTGTTGTCCTTGTGGAAAGCCCATCAATTAGGAGAGAATGCCTCTAAAGTCTAAACTCTGTTCTTCACAAAACTTCAACCCTCTAAATCATTTGAAACGATCAGTCCTTGAATTAAACAAAGTTACAATGCTTTAACGTAAAGATAAATCATAGATTATGTATTATCATCCATACATGAGTTTCCACAATAACGTAGATATGTTCTTGATGATGAACTTGTAGTCAAATACTAATATACTACTAGTTCATAAGAGCAGATTACTCATTATTAGGTGACTTAAAGCGAGATACAAACCCACTATCAACTATAACAAACTATCTGGAAACTTGGTTCCAACTTCCAATCGCGACTATACATCAACATCAATATTAGTTGTGGTGTGTGAAAATCACTTTTTGAATAATCGGTTATATTTAGGACTGGACAAATAAACCGAACACGAAAATCCGAACCTAACCCGATACGATAAAAATAGATCTGAACCAATTCGAACCCGACATAAATACCGAATGGATCTTGTTTTATGGTATTTCGGGTTATGGATATTATCCAAACCGAACCAAACCCGGACTTAATTGGATATCCGTTAGAACCCGAAACATTCAAAATTCTCTCCAAAATATTATATTATATAACCAAATTACTTTAAGATATTATTGAACATCTACAATAATTATCTATTACGTGAAAGTTGATGGTTAAAAGTGGTTGTTGAATCTTGAAGTTTTAAGATTTTAGTTTTGTTTTCATTGAATAATGTTACTCATTATATGAGAACTTGGTTTTCATTTTATAGTTACATTTATTCTATTTTTTCTTCATTAATAACTATGTTTATCTTTCATTTGATGTTTTTAATCAATTTTACCTATGTTTTGGTTACAAATAGGTACAAATTAAGTATTTTAAATCCGAAAAATCAGTTTTACTTATGTTTTGATTACAAAATAAGTGCAAATCATGTACTTTTAAACTGAAGAACCGATTGGTACCCAAACCCAAAACTACAATGGGCTATACCAGTTCTTTGAATATTTACTAGCCCCGACCCGAACCCGAAAAAAACTCGAACCGGTCCCGAACCGAACTTTCATATAATCCGAATGGGGTCAATTTTGATAAACCCGAAAAATCGAAACTCTTTTGGATAAAACCAAAACCCTATTGAAACCCCGAATGGCCATGCCTAGTTATATTGTTATCATAGTTCTTCAAAATTGATTTGAACTACACTTTTGGTCAACAAATATAGATCTAAGTTGACAATTTAAAATTTAAACTATTTGAAGTTTAAACGTTGTAGACTTTTTTAATTTTCATTTTTTTTCTTAAAATAATTTGAAGTAATATAAAAAGTGGTCAATCTATTTAGACCACTTAATTAATTGGTTTTAGGTTTAAAGTCCATCTAATTCAATGTAAACCAATGTTTTTTATCAGAAATAAAATGATTTATAGTTTAATTGGATTCAGTGGAATAGTATTATTGTGGCGAAATGTTTTTTTTTTGTTTTTTTACTAACGAACTCTTACAATATTGGGAAAATTCCTTAAAAATAAACGAACAGAATTTTTTTTGTTAAAAAAATACACCAACTTTTTAGGTTTCCCGAAAAATACACATACTAATTTTGGTTGTGCATAAAATATATGAAATTTTGAATTTTGGAGGTTTCACACCTCGATTTTAACGACGTTAACTTTGATTAACGGAACATTAAAATACGGTTAGACGACATTAACTCTGATTTAAAAGTTCATGTATTTTATTGACAACCAAAATTAATCAGTGTATTTTTCGGGTAACTTAAAAAGTTCGTGTATTTTTTCAGCAAATAAAATTTATTATGTGTATTTTTAAGGAATTTTTTCTATTATTTTATTATTTTTTTGCGACATCATATTTTTTATTCAAGATTTATTATAATCAGGATTAGCAGTATAGGTTTAGGTATTTTAGCCGGATTCAAAAATTTGAACCGGAACTGACCCGAAAATATTCGGTCCAAAACCAAACCGAAAGTTTACAAGTACTTGTTGGGTCTAAAATTCTTCTACTCTAAAGAATCGAAAACGAAAAGAACAGATCCGAACAGACCCAGACCCAATAAAATCAACACGAATAGATTCAATCCGCAAGAACCAATTAAAAAAACCTGTATTTCCAAAACTCTGATTTGTTTGTGTTCTATTTTACATACCGAAAGATACCGAAAGAACTGGATCCGAAAAGAACCGGCTCAAACCCGAACCAAAGACCCAAATAAAAACACACATTCTCTATCACATGATACATATTCAAAGATTATCAATATTTTACATGTATTTTAATTATAGATCCAAACTGATCGAGAAGAACCGGCCACAACATGAACAAAATATATTTTATAATTACATTTTTAATTCAAAACAAAAAAAATATAGTTTTTGTCACCTTAGTATATTCTTGAAAATTTCTTAAAAATACATATACTAACTTTTCTTTGCTGAAAAAATACACGAACTTTTTAGATTTCCCGAAAAATACACAAACTAATTTTGGTTGTCCATAAAATACATGAACTTTTAAATTAGAGTTAACGCCGTCTAACGGCATTTTAATGTTCCGTTAATCAAAGTTAACGCCGTTAAAATCGAGGTGTGAAACCTCTAAAATTCAAAAGTTCATGTATTTTATAGACAACCAAAATTAGTGTGTGTATTTTTCGGGAAACCTAAAAAGTTGATGTATTTTTTTAGCAAAAGAAATTAAGTTCGGGTATTTTTAAGGAATTTTCCCTTTAATAATTTATTAATCTATGTTACTCTTATACAATAGAAAACCAAGAAATTGAAAAAACTAGAACGACCAAATTATTTTATATCTGTGCATTAACCGGCTGACTGAAAGAACCTATGCTGTTGTAATTTGTAAGTTAATAAAGACAAGATTATTGTACAAAGTAATTAACCCAGTAACTTCTTTAATGACTATTGTTAACTTCTTTAATGACTATTGTTTTCTTGCTCTCGAGGTGATTGAGATTCTATCTTTATCAACAGAGGCTCATTCAAATCAGACGGAGTATCGGCAGCATCGCTCAGCTCCGGCGAGGCTGCAACAGCTCCGTTCAAGTCTCCTCCGTGCTCTGCTAAAGCTTTTCTTAGAGCGTTCTGTGCCACCTTCGTTACACATACCATTAATATCACTGCAAAGAGAAAGAAACGTTAGTGATTCTGTGCATTTTCAGGTTCATAATGGTGAAAATGAATAGTAAGAAAGGTAAAACTAACCGGATATGATAAGGCTCGAAATCAAGAACGCCTGCGAATATTGCAGAACACACATAATTAGAAAAGACATAGGAACAATAAGGCTGAGAAAGTAGTTAGTATTTGTGCGGATCTTACCCAGCGACCTATAGAGAATTCACTCCACTTGTGAGTCACATCAGAGAGGTCTTTTAGTGTTGTTCCAGCATACACTAACGCAAGTGTTATTGGCTGTAAATCAACAATGTACATCAAGGTGTATTCTTTTGATCTTTGGTTATGGAAAAAGAGGTTTAGATGAAGATTACCATCATCCCTAACCATGAAGAAAGCAAGTATGGCCCCAGAGTAATTGGCGTTACAGATAAAAGGTAGTTCAACATGCTGAAGGGGAGAAGTGGAGCAAGCCGGAGCAGCAAACATATCTACATGCAGTTTTTTTTTGTGCATATTCATAAGTTTCAGAAACAGAGTGTAAGCAGTAATAAAAAGATTAAACGTGTTCTCAGCACAAACCTTGAAACCTGATTTCTCAATGGCGAGTGCCACTGATTGAAACTGAGGATAGTCCTTTAATTTTGCAACTACAAAAGGTTTACCAATCTGCATAAGAGCATGTATTATTTAAGTACCAAAACATAGAAGATATCACATATCTACATATAACTTGAGAAGCTTACCGTACGGCCAAGAAGAAAGGCTGCTCCTGAGCCAAGTGTAGCACCTACCGAGTCTGCCACAAAACCAATTGGCAGCCCAAAAAGATAACCACCACCGACCTGAATATCAAGATTTTTTCAGTTTTATAGATAAACCATTCACTCTAGCAATGCAAGTTGAGAGTAGGAACTGAAGTATGTACCGTTAGAACAGAGGCAGGAACAGCCAAAACGGTTAGAGGAATGTACGCAACGGCTCTACACATATTACAAAAAAGAAAGAAAAGTTCAGTTCCTGGCGTAAAAGGCCTCCTCACTCTTTACGTTCCTAAATTTCTAGAAGTTTTATTTCTCACATCCATAGTGAAACAAAAGTAATGAAACATATATAAAGATATAGGGCTGTAAGTGTAGCTCACAGCTACCAGTCATTCAAGAATCATATTAGCACCAAAAAAAAAAAAGAAAACAATAAGAAGAAGAAGAGACGAACTTACAGGGCAAGAGGTCCCCAAGGCCCTAGATCTTGTTCAACCCATAACAAAAAATCCTTCAACAGCTGAAAAATTCAAAGAAATAGTAAACCATCAGATCATAAACTAGCTTGGGCAATAAACCACTACTTCAACTGAAAATTCGAAAGGGAATATATCATCCAGATAGTTGCTACGGCCAGCATTTACTTTCCTAACCAATCTAGGAATACAATATATGCAAAAGACTCAAAATTTGCGTTTCTCGTGACCATAGAAAATGATAGAAAATCTCAATTCTTCTTTGCTACGAAACGTCCAATCACGAAACGCACAATCGACCAAGTTTCACCAGAATTTCAAAGAAAGCATATGACTTTCAACAAACCAGCAAAGACCCGTCACAGAAAGCCACAATTAAACCCCAATTTCGACAAATTTCAAAAGGAAACGGACCTGCTCGACGGGGAGAAAATAGCAAGCTAACACAATTGCAGCTACAAGGATCAGAAGAACTGAAATCCGGAGAGCAGATGTCCACGTAAACGCCATTGACGGCGACCCTTAAACCGCCTCGGTTAACTCTTCTACGGCGTTGCTTGGATCTATGGATTGTTCTCTCAGCCACGTAAAAACAAACAAAAGGCGAATTCTCCGACAAAAAAAAAAGGTAAAACGGCAAACGAAACGCTTAAGGGTGAAGGAAGATTTGTCTGTGGCGGTTTTGACGTGGAGATGATGTAATCCGAAAAGGACAGGAATTTTAGTTTGGATTTGAAGGTTTCGTGAAGGAGAGGAGAGACTCGGAATTGTTGATTTGGTTTCGAAGGTCTCCAGCAAATATGAACTGTGTCTGGTTATAATCAACCGCGTACCGACTTCGGTCCTGTCCTTAGTATATTTTAATATTATCTTAAGATCTCATCCCAATATTATATTCTTATCAAGCTTTTAGTAAGGTTGTTATATTTTTTTTATTTTATTTTTTTTGTTAGCAAGGTTGTAATATATTAAGACATTTTCTACATACACAATGACATCTCGAAATTCTTATCGTAATATGATATGATGTTTGGTAAGGTTGTTCTATGTTTGTTAAACTATGTATTAATAATGAGATTTTTCAACATATCTCCATAAATAGTGTCATTAAAAATAAGGTATGTTTGACTAGATAAGGAGAAGAAGAATGACCATTGAATTATACAAAGTATTAATGGCATGTATATTTCATGACCAAAATATCTGTAGTTCTTTTTTTTTGAAACAACGTCAATTTTATTAAAAAGTATAAGGCCAATACAAGTCTTTGACTATCAAAGATGGTGATAGAGAATAAGAAACAAAAGGAAATTGATCCCGAAGGACCCGGCTAGCTAAAACATCAGCGATCATATTCTTTTATCTATTGATATGTCCTAAAGAACACTTAGATAGGAGTTTCATCGAGTGTAGGTCTGGACATTTTACCCGGTATCCGACCTGAACCCGATCCGGAAATTTACAAGTACCTATTGCGTCTTAATTTCTTTTATTTGAATTGACCAGAATCCGAAAAAACCGACCCGAATAGACCCGGACCCGAAAAGAACCGACCCGAATAGACCCGACCCGATAAGAACCGATTTGTACCCGACTTATAAACATGTATATTCAAAACTATTATTTTTTGTGTTATGTTTTATATATATATTATTTTATGATTTAGTTGAAATATCTTTTGTTAACAATATTTATTATTATTTTGTAACATTTTTAAGTAATATAAAATTTTAAAATGTAAAATTTAGAGTTTAAAAATGTTTTATATTAATTATTAATAGTTTAATTTAGGTTATTTTATAAAATTTGATAGATATGAAAAATATTGATTAAATTTGAGTGAGTTTGAGCACGTCGTATCTTTTTTAAATTCTAAATACCCGGATCCGATCCGGACCCGCTATGGAACCGAAAATTATGGATATTTAACGGGTATCGGAATTATAGATCCGAACCGACCCAGACCCGACAAGACCCGACCCGAACAATCATGGATACTTAGATGAGTCTAAATTTCCAAGATCCGAAAGACCCGGATCCGATAGGATCCGGTCCGAACCCGACCCGAGGACCCGGATGCTCAGGCCTAATCCAGTGGCAAAGATCATATAGAATGTTTCCAAGCTGAATATGATTACCAATATCCATCATATTAATGATACGTTTCAGTTCCTTGCTATCACCTTCAAACCAAACATTGCGCCATCCTCTTGTCGAGACATGTTTCATTGCATCTAAAAGAGTCAAAGCCTCGCCTTGCAAAACCGATGTAACATTAGTAGTAGATGCCATTCCTGCTCCAAGATAACCACCCGTAGCATGCCTGACAATCCAACCAAAACCAGCAAATCCATTCACCACATGATAACTGCAATCAAAATTACATTTTAACCATTCCAAAGGATGTGGTTCCCACTGACTATTAGCTTCCATACAAGGTACTCTCCTAGGAGTATTCTTAATATTGAGTATCCATTCATCATTGACTTCCATAGCACCGTGAGCAACTTCTATCGGGTGCACTATCCTCCTAAACAAGAACTCATTTCTTGACTTTCATATATACCATAAGACCCAAAAAGACGATAAGAATCGAATCTTCTCACGAGTATCAGATAGCTCCATTAAGTTAAAGAGTGCAATAACATTTTCCTCAATATCTAAGAATTGGAAGTTATGTACCAGGAAGTTGGAGCATCGCCATATAGCAAAAGCATGAGGGCATAAGAACAAGACATGATTGATGATCTGATCATTTTATTTAAATAATAAAATATATACGCTGCATTATGAATTTGAAAAATATCAGTTTTCAGTATACAAATGTTACAATTTTGTAAACTTTTTATGATAACAATATATTTGATTTGTTGACGTAAACTTATTTGCTTCTATCTATCGTCTAGCCGCTTTACCACACTTACATAGCTGGTCAACGTTTGAAGTGTTCTTCAGATATGTGCTGATATATATAATTTATGGCTAGACGTATTTTGTATTCAGAAGTGTACACAACAACACAAACAAAAGAATCATGACTCCTAACTTCTAAGTTCTAACCAAACTAAACATCATTCTACTCTTTTATCTCACACACAATGCATTTAACAAGACATGAACAAGCATCAAATCAACGAAGTACTGATGCCCAATCTCCCCATCTCTCCACTTCATCTTCGCCGGAGCTCTTCCATAATGAACCCCATCGTTACACCGATTATCATAATGCCACGGATACGTCATGTCAAAGTTATCAATCACACCAGAGACCAACCCTACCTCCTTCATCTTCTCCAAAAACACCCCATTGTACACTTCCATCTTACTCGGGTTAAACGCCAGCGTCCTCGCATAACCCCCCGTCGCGATCGTGTTCCTAAAAACCACTTCCGGCGGTTTGAACCCGCGGCGTTTCACCGAATCAAAAACATTTCTCCAAAACGCAGCCGCGGTTTTCGCTCCTTTGGCGAATGCTCTAAGGTTAGACCAGTGGACACCATCATGTAACCCGGAGTTCACAACCATTACGTCAGGCACACCGGTTACTTCCTTAAAGTAGCTTTTAAGCAGCGCTCTAAAGCCGTGGTCTCTAAGAGAGTCAAGACCTTGATAGTTCTGCGTCTCGTTCCAATGTCCGTTGAAGATACTCGTGATCCTAACGGTCTCTGACGAGTTCTTCGGGTTTGAGAACTTCAAATCAAACCTCCTAGGAACCGCGCCGATCTCGGGATGCCCCAAGACGAAGTTGAGCAAGTTTCTTATCGTGTCCACGTGGTTCGAATCTCCCCAGAAGAAGATCCACTTGTTCTTCAAGCAACTCCAAGCGGAGTCACCAGTGAGGAGTTTAAACGAGCAGTGGCTCGAGTAAACCCAACCGTTGCTCTCTAACTCACTCAACGCTCCGTCGCACCACGGTTTCCTGCAAGGGAAACCGTGGGCAAGGCAGCGGTAACGCCCGTCGCTGCTGATTTGGCACTCTTTGTTCTCACCGAGCCTGGTCCACCGCCCGGACCAGACCTCTCGTTCGAAATCTGACCGGATGCATTGACGAAGGTCAGGTAAAACGACGTCGTTTTTCTGGACGAAGCGGAGTTTGATTCTGCGTAGCTTTCTGTTGAAGGCGAAACGCTGGGGGCTGAGTTTGAGTCCTTGGAAGTGACGGAAGAGTAGAATGACGGTTAGGTTGTAGTCTCCGGCGAACTCGGGATGTATCTGGAGGGAGATAGAGTAAGTTCCGTTGCTTAAGTCTTTCACCGGTGGTCTCGATTTCCAGTTTTCGCCGGAGAGATCGGTTTCGAAGTAGTCTCCGCCTACGCAGACGGGGTTCCCTGATTCGTCAAGGGATTGGAATCTGAACTCGTGGATCTCGCCGGCGGTTAATTCTATAGAGTCTTTCCCGTCGATGTTTGGAATGGAGATCTCGACGGTTTTTGCTTCTCTGCATTTCTCTCCGCCTGGAGCGGACCAGTCTTTTAAGAGGTTTGCTGTGAAGTTCTGCTCCATCTCGGCGGAGATCCAGTGGAACTTAACTCGGGTCGTGTTTAGATCTATTGGATTGGTCGTGTTCGAAGTTATATTTGGTTTCAGAGAAGATGAAGAAGTAGTGACTCGCATGGAGTAAGAAACAGCGTTGAATCTCCATGAGACGATGAATGTTTTTATCGTACAACCGTCGATGCTCCAGACGAGAACCATAAAGAAGAAAACGAGGGATGTTAGAACGCTGAATCTCCATTGATGCAGAGGACTTGGACGGTGGCTCGGCGCCAGAGACGGAATCACTCTTTTCTCCCGCATTTTGAAGTATGATATGGTTCACAAGATGACTGACAATAGGAAAGATATCAATTTGACGACACAGAGCATTCCAAAGTAACGACTTCTTTTTGTTAGCTTCTAAGTAAAAAGCATCAAGTTTTCGATTTTCTCGAGAAAACATTTTAGAAGTAAGATAATACTATTTGAATAAGATAATCAAAAACATCAACTTACTCGATACTATGATTAGAAGCACATCAACTTGTATAGGGTTGTTAGATTTGAAGGGGGAAGAGTTAGGTGAGAAACATTAGAGTTTGGTCGGCATGAAAATTCTTACAACACAAAGGTGATCTTTTGCCAAAGGCGGAAAGGGAAGGAAGAGTCAGGCTATGACAAGTTTAGACATGGACAATTATACCCTCTTTATTCATCCAAAATTACCATGGCGCCGAACCGGTGACCGCGCCAACTATTAGAAACATGTTGTTGGCCAACGAAGCGTGTCAGAACTCGCGTGGGCGTGAGTGAAGTTGAGGCCCTTGAGGGAGTTTTACGTTCACGGTCGTTGTGATTTACGGATTTAAGAGACAACGTTGGCGTCACGTGTTTGGTTTGGTCATTGTCGCACTGCCCCGCTCACAAAATGTAATTAACATTAAGGGGAAAACGTGGAGGATAAGCAACGTTTTAAAGATAATTTTAGTTCTATCATTTTGTTTGGATTTGAGAGAGATGATCATCCTTTGGGATCATTTTTTGTAACTGAAAGCTTCTGGCAACAATCATCTTCCTAATATACATATAACCGAAAGCTTCTGCCAACTATTTTTAAAAAGTTTATGCAAGAAAAAAAAAACTACTATTTTCCAAGTTTGTATACCTTTCAAAATGAAAACGAATACGTTTAGATCCCCTTCTTTCTTCTCATAGATTAAAGAGTCAGTTGTGCAATAAAAGAAAGATAAAAAAAATTCAGTTGTGCAATAGAAGGAAAGTATATATACATATTGCATAACTGAAAACTTAATTTATTAGGTTACTAAATCTATATATCAACACTAATGGAAAGTTCTGTTATTAACCGAACCTTTGTCAACGCCTGTCGATAGGGGGGACAATTGAGACTTGCAAATTAAGCCTAAACTCTGTTTATTGAGTGAAAATTAGTCAATGTATTGGTTGATGAAAAAAGAACATAGCAAGTACATATAAAGGCTGGTGACTGGTCAATAAGTTTTTGTCCGTACTGTGCTGTTATTTGCTGATAATAGCAAGTACACCTAAAAGGATAAGATACTCTTCAGGTTCTATCTTCAATCAGTGAGGGGAAAACAAACTCGTTTAAAGACAAGATAAAGCAACAAAAGAAATTGTGGATTATAAAACAATGATCCAAGTATATATTAGACAGAGAAAACAAATCTTTACTCTGAAGGAGAAATGATGATGAATCAGCCCAAGAAGTCAAGTTAATTCACGAGGCTGGGATTTGGATAATTTTCCATCAGTATAAATGAAAAAAAAGAAGGAAGATTTAGCTCCAAGGGTCATCCCAACCACTGGGTCCTTCTCTTTTGACAAACCCAATAATGGCTTGAACAGCTTCATGAACTCTATTGGACAGAGAGTGGTTCCCATGCTCTATCTCCACTTTCTCTGCTCCTCCCATTGCTTTACTTAATCTGTAATCACACAGATCACATCAATCCCTTTGCTTTTATTCATGTGCAAATCATTTCTAAATCATCTACCTAATTTAGCTTAAAACTCCAACAGATAAACACAATGGGACGTCATTGTATTTTTAAAGTCACTTTAGTTCAATGCCTCACCTATTAACCAGCGCTTTTTTGTCGACATAATCAGGTACATACTCATCACCCATGGAGAAAATCACCTATGTAGAACAACGGACATAGATAATATAAGAACCTAATCAGATCCCAATGGCGTCATCTAGGAACAAAAACGATGGTGATGGTTAGGTTTTGTTTTTACCTGACAAGGAGTGTTAGCCATATGACCAAGTATAGTTTTCAACTGATCATCACTAAGGTCAGAACTAAACATATCGTCGTCTCCCATGTAAGCGCAGAGGGAGTGGTATCTGCAGAAAGCACGCAAAATATATTTTGTATTCAAGCATGTTCAAACACACAACTTTTCAATTAATTCAAGGCGATGATTATGGTAGAATGAAATACCTATAAGCAGAGACTGGAGCACAAGGATCAGCTTCTCTAGGCATTAGATCTTCTGCTCGGCCTTCACTTATCATTTTTGCAGCCAAGTCTATCAAACCTGGGGTTTCAGGGAGTGTTGCTTTGTACTCTCTATCGCTTACTGGTGCCTGCATAATAAACACATCAAAACCACATTAAAGTCAAAACATATGATATAGCAGACTACACAAGATCCAAATCAAAGGCCTTTTTTAACATATGATAACAAGGAGCTTTTAACAGAAGAGACAGAATCTAGAATAGGCACCTGCAGAATTGTAGCTCGGACGGCTCGGGAGCATGCAGCATTCGTTCCCATGTAATAGACAATGTCCTGTTTCAAAGTGCGAGAAAGAAAAGAGCTTCTAGCATAACTTTTCTTCAAGGAACCATGACCGAAAGTGTTTGGGGCTTAAACTAATAACCTGGCAGCCAGTGCTATGACCAAGAAGAACAACGCCTTCAGAGTTCTCTTTGTTGATGAGATAGCTAATAAGTTGGTCGATCTCTTGTGCATCCTTCACAAAAAAAAAAATAATTACTTGTTTCAAGCTGGAAGTGCCGAATCCAGAGTATGAAGACGACATGAGTAATTGAACAAGTGACCATTTCTCTTTATCCAAAGCAATTGCAAGAGGCTCCAAGTAACTGAAAACGTCCAATTTGTGAATGTTCCACCGATCAATATAAAGGAAACCATTCATCAAGAATCAGAGTACCCAAACACTGCACAATCTATGACAAAAGGTAAAAGATTTAGGGCAAAGAGAGAAGAAGCAAAACATACTCAGTAGCTAAAAGACCATCGGTTAATCCACCGATGAATATCACTTGTTGTTTATACTCTCCTGTCTTAAAAGCCACCTGAAGAGATACAAGTGGAAAAAGACAAGCAAGCTATTACTATCAATTCAAAACCTACCATTGATGACCAGTAGCCAGGAAAGTTTACAAACACAAATCTACAGGTTTATGCAAAAAAAAAATCCACACAGGCACACAGCAAGCTGGTTACTGCCAGAATCTAACTTAGACATACACCAGTAGCCATGAAAATTCAAAAACAAGAATAAAGCTGTTAACTTTGATCTCACATATGGCTTGGAACATTGACTTTAAACTCTCATTGTTTATCATCAACGTTTGTACATTAATTAGATCAACAACACAAGAGACCAAATCTTAATAACCTGAATTGATTTGGGGCCGTATTTGAACAACACTCCACGAAATTGGTTCTTCCCTTTGATCGGCCCACCGTAATCCCCGCTTCCGACTCCAGTCTCCGACGCGCTTTTCGATAGCTTCGGCGTTCCCGATTTGCCTCGAACGATTCCGGAGAACCAGGAAGTCGTCGTGGATGATGATGACGAGGCTGCTGGATAAGACGATGATCCCGATGTCGACGCCGCAGCAGCAGCACCGGAGGAAGACATCTCCGGGTTCACTGAGGCTGAAAGGATTGAGGAATCTGGCGACCGTGCGGCGGTTTTCAGATTCGAGACAAAATCAGAGGAAATTTCAAGCGAGTGGAGGCACGCGCCGTCACCCGCGTTATTGGACGAAGTCGTTGGTATACATGTCGGACTTCGTTGATCGGGTCCAAAATTTACGTTTTAGATCTTTATAATATAACGTTAATACGTAATTAGTCTATGATCAATTTTGATGGCTACTCGTAATATAAATATTAGAATATACACAATGTTGTGTCATGTACATGCAGGGGTGCGCCACCACTAAATACGAACGTAACGTAACTCAAGTTAAAATATTAATTTTGCTATTTTTAGCAGTTCAACGTACATCATGATCATACCATAACTATTAATTTATGCTTGATCATTTTGAAATTGTTTTTATTGTATGTGCTCTTCATACTAAAAAATCATAAGTTAATACTAAAGTCATGAATCAATCAATATACAAATCTACTATTAGAAGAAAAAAAAAGTTTCATCTCATAAGCGATGTCGTAATTTTCCATATGACGAGTAAATGCTAGGATCCTTCTAATGCCCAACATTTGAAAATACACACGAAGGCCTAAGGAAAATTATTTTGAAACTGTGAATCTACAATTTTAAAAACAGTTTAATCTCATCTCATAACTCATAAGCCATGTACTAATTTTTCATATGAGCAAAAGCTAGATACTTTTCACTACCCAATTTTTTGAATGTTTTACTCCACAAGGCACTTTATGTCTTTGGATTGTAACATTCTACATGTCATAAATTTTCTCCTTGCTCAAAGTCTTCTATACCCTTTTGGTCGTGAATATAGAATCGGGGTCGGTTTGCTCATTAACCCGATTTGGATTTTGAAATTAAAAAATTCTAAACAACACGTGTCAAGACAGAGTCAAACCTAACATCTCATTCTTATCTCTCCCTTTCTCGACTCATGTCTAAGCGGCGATTTAGAAAACCCTAGAAAGAGTTTCAGCCGTTCTTCACAATTTCTCTTCT
>JABAYD010004545.1:0-14544 GCA_014822095.1 Diplotaxis tenuifolia | reverse complement strand
ACTTAAGTTTGTTTAGGACTGTTGCGAGTTTGTTGTGATCAGCAACAAACTTAGGTGGCGGATGTTTACCGTTGTTTTGGACTTTCGCGAAAGATTTTTATTGTTAAGAAGTTTTGAATGTTTTTATAGTCGCGGACGGACTGTTGATTTTTGGAAATAAACATTTTCCCGAACGTTTGCGACGTCTCGCTATGTTCAGAATATCGTTTTTTCTCTTTGTCGTATTGTGAAAAGTTCGAAAAGTTTCGAGTTTTTGAAGTTTCGGGAGTATACGAGTATACGTATACTCACCTACCCCCCCCCCATTTTAATGGGGGGGACGGCTGGTCCTATTTTGAAAATACGAAACGTCCATGCCTATTGCGACTCACAGCTAGTCGCAAGCCAGTACAACGGAGAGTACGAGGCTAGGGACGAAAGGATAGACGCGTACCTCAAACTGGTTCAAAATCTGTCCCAAGATTTCAATCGCTTCGCCCTCACGCGAATTCCTCGTTCTAAAAAAACCCAAGCCGATGCCGTCGCTGCCCTAGCATCGAGTTCGGATCCATGACTTAAAAGATTAATCCCGGTCGAATTCATCAAACATCCAAGCATTGGACCTCCTATCGTCCTCAACCTTATTCACGATCAGGATGGCGATGAGGAAGAAGTCGCAGTTCAATCAGAAGAAAAATCAGAACAACCTGAATATGGATGAGACACACCATGGCTGGAGACGATATGAGCATACATCGTCGACGGAAAATTACCCCCCGAAAAGTGGGCGGCCCGAAAAGCCCAAACCCAAGCCGCTCGTTACGTAATGGTCGACAGAGAAATTTACAAATGGAAATTTTCTGGACCACTCATGACGTGTCTGGAGGGGGAGAAGGCAAGGAAATTGATGGAAGAGGTCCATTCCGGATCTTGCAGAAACCACTCGGGCGGAAGGTCTCTCGCCGTGAAGATCAAACGCCACGGATATTACTGGCTGACGATGATCGGAGATTGCGACAAATTCACACGAAAATGCCAAAAATGCCAGAGGCACGCTCCGACTATCCGACAACCAGCGGAAGAACTTTCTTCTATCACATCGCCGTACTCTTTCATGCGCTGGGCCATGGACATAGTGTGACCTCTCCACAACTCTAAGCAGAAGCGTTTCCTGCTGGTCCTTACAAATTTCTTTTCAAAATGGGTAGAGGCGGAATCATACGCAAGTATAAAGGATGTCCAAGTCAAAAATTTCGTATGGAAGAACATTATCTGCACACATGGAGTCCCATATGAAATCGTAACAGACAACAGATCCCAGTTCATCTCCACCCGATTCGAAGCATTTTGCGAAAAATGGAAGCTACAATTAAACAAATCGACTCCCAGATATCCACAATGCAACGGTCAGGCCGAGACAATCAACAAGACCGTCCTCGACGGGCTTAAGAAGCGTGTTGACGAAAAGAAAGAAAAATGGCCCGAAGAACTCGAAGGAGTTCTTTGGTCACATCGCACAACTCCAAGACACGCAACGGGAGAAACACCTTTCGCTTTTGTGTATGGAACGGAATGTATGATCCCCACGGAGGTCGAATTCCCTGGAATCCACAGAAGGCTACTCCCAGAACGGGAAGAAATCAATAATGCCAGATTATTTCATAACCTTGACCTCGTCAATGAGTAGCGAGACTGGCCTTAATCCGGATACAAAACTATCAACACTGAGCCGCAAAATACTATAATTCCAACGTCCGACATCGCCGATTCAACGAAGGAGATTTAGTTTTGCGCAAAGTCTTCCAAAACACTGTCGAAAGAAACGAAGGAAAACTAGGAGCAAACTGGGAGTCCTTATAAGATTATAAAAGTCGTCCGACCAGGTTCCTACGAGATAGCCAATATGCAAGGTGCGAAAATTCCAAAAACTTGGAACATCATGCATCTCAAAAAATACTACCACTAAAACATCACAATCACTGAACTACGATACGGCTTGATCTCCGATAGGAGTACGTTGGCAGTTTGACGAAAGACAAACTCAGCCATCCCCCTCTCTAAAAAGGAGGGGGAATAGGTACGTATACGTATACTCGTATATTCCGCCAAAAAATCAAGGTGGTCGATTTTTAAAATTTTCACGAAACAACGACAATCAATAAATGGAAAATCAACTTATAGCACTGCGAGCGTCGCAAACGCCTAAAGAAGAATATTTTCCAAAGCAAAAACTCACTAAACTCGTCTCCGAAAACTCACCCTCCTCTGCAAGTAATAACCGCCAAGTTCGTTGCTGATCACATTAAACTTCTAAACGTCCTAAACAGACAAAGTCGTCCCACAAAGATGACTCTCGTACATCCGACACAAGGATAATAGCGCTATAAAAGAAATCCAAAATTTTGGTCATCACTTCTAGGAGACTTAAAAATTGTCCTTAGAGAGATGCTCGATTCCAACCAGACGAGTCGTATAAGCCGAGAACCTATCGCGGACTATAAATCGGTATGGAATCAGGTTGAAAATATAACGGGATACGTAAGACGAATTAGTCATCGCACCCCCTAAATCTAGAAGTAAACCTAGGTCTTGCCCTAAACCCAGCACACTGGTCTCTAACATCTCAAGGCATGATATCGAAGATACGAGATCCTAAAGCATGCCTCAGTGCGTATATCAAACGTCCTCAGAAAAATCCTGTAACATCCCAACGTCATGGAAAAACTCTCGAAACGGACCTCGAATACCACTTCCCACCTTGGAAAAAATTATGAGATGACAACTCATGAATTTCTTCCTACTCAAGAAAAACGTGAATTTGATTTTCATTCATTAAAAGCCGCAGTGCGGAAGGGATTCAAAGCCGCAAGCGGCCAGTCCCGAAAATAAAAATACGGTCATTAGAGGCCAGAACAAACGCAAATTCAGAAAACACATAAACCAAAGACCATAGTCTCAAACCTAGATCTCTTCTTCACCTGCCTCGCTTGGGCCGCCTCATCTCCATCCTCTCCAGCCACGAGACCTCGCTCCTCAAGATCCTCCGCAGATAGCGCCAATGCACACTCACATCGCAGGTCAGACAACAGAAGCTCGAAGCTCCTATCCGCGGCTACCAAATCAGCTTTACGGGCTGATAAGCCATCCTCCTCAGACTGAAGGGATGGATGAGATTCGCCTTTGAGCGCGCGGATAACCGTCATCCCGCCGTCTATGCCCGCCGAGATCAGATCCCTGCTGTAAACACGCTCGAGGGAACTCAGGATTTCAGTGAAACCCGTCATACGGGCCTGAAACTCGGCACGCAAATCACCATTGGAGGCTTCAACGCTGCGACTCATCAGCTCCTCGCTGGCCTCGTTCTGGCGCTGAAGTTGACAAACCTCTGAAGCCTTAGGGGCTTCATGGCTTTCTTCTCTTTGATCAAGGCACTAGCTATCTTCCCAAGATCCCTCTCAAGCTCGCCAATCTGCTCCTCGAACTTGGATACCTTAGCGGAGTAGGAATCCTCCAGCCTCATCATCGTATCCCGGAACTCGGATATCTGGCCTTGCGCTTCTCCGAGCTCCCTGGCAAGGCGAGCTCCATACGAAGCTCGGTTTTTCTGTAACGTCTGACCTCTTCCGAAATAACGATACGATGTAAAACTATGCAATCTCGACTATCCTCATTACAACCTTCCGCAGACGACGGCTTAACCATTTCTTAATTATCGATCGGATGGGATCTTCAGTCGGGTTTACGATAAAAACCGCAGAAAATTTGTTTATCGAAGAAACCGTAATAAAACGTCAAGAATCAAAAGACGATCTAAAGAGTCCTAAAATTTGATTCTAGGCTCACTTACGATTTCTTAAACCCATAACCCGTTAACACTGTGACGGTTATGCTTGGACGGATAAATGTAAGATTCCGCGGATAAATGTAAGATTCCACGGATAATTGGAAAGTTTCCGCAGATAATCATGAAGATTGGAAAAATGGAATATCTCCATGTTTTGGACTATGACGGTTTAAGGGCAAAAGAGGAAGGCGTAAACCGACCTAGGAGGGAGTATAAAAGGAGTTCAAGACGAGAGGCATAGAGGGAGAGCTTTTACACAGCAAACTAGCACTTAGAACAATTTAGGCATTTTTTCCGTTTTTGTTATTCCAGCTACGACATATTAGGTTTAGCCGCCTTCGGATTTTAGAACTAGGAATGGCACCTTACCTTGTTGTCACGCTCAAACGCGAATTTAGAAATAAGAATCTATTTGCTCTCTTTTCTTTACGATTTTATTACTGCTTTACTGTCATTACTCGTGTTCTGATTGCTTGGCGTGTGGTTTCTCAGATATCCGGGACCTTAGGAAAATTAAGGTTTTCCTACTTTCCTTATTTATACAATATATTGACGGTACGAATTTCGGTTCCCACAGCCACCGACCTTGAAGATATATATAAAGGGAGCCAAGGCAAGAAGCAAAAAAAGAACAATTCTTTAAACTTTAATACTCTCTGAACTTAGAAATCTTATGATTTATTCTTGGCAAGTTCAATTTCTATGACTGGCACTCAAGTACTAGATGAATTAGCACAATCAGTTCGATCTCTCGTTCCACGCTGTCAATTGAACTACGCTCCGTAAGCATCTTTTCATAAGGTTCAGTCCAAAATCAATCAAAACATTTTTTCATATCTTTTTCGTCTTTTGTTATCTAGTTGCGACTCAACTAGGTTCAAGGTTTTTTTTGTTGTTAAAACTAGATAACTCGCTGGCAGCTCTTGCGGCTGAAGCTTTTATAATCTTTTGTAATGATCGCAATGCTCACTACAAGGTAAGTGAGTCTTGATAGCATAATAAGTTCTGTAAATAAATGCTATCTTTGACATCATCCATTATTTAAGATAGCATTTATATATGATGTACGTAATGATAGCATACAAAAAAAGCTATATTTAGTCAAGGCGGAAAAGATATTTCCGCTTCCCGCTAAGTACTTAGTTAAAAATGATGAGAGTCCCTCCAAATATTTTCATTCTCCCTCTCATTATAATCCGAAAAACAAAAACAAAAACAAAAACTAGATCTAGGGTTTCTCCATCTTCATATCTCCCTCAGCAAAAGCCTCTCTATCTTCAACAATTCAAACAGAGGCAAATCCGACACCTCTCAACCTCCATAGCTCCCTCTGAATTCGCTCCCGTAGCTTCCACGAGGCTCTCCGGTTCAGACCTAACCAGATCCGACTTCCACAGCTACGTCTACTCGCTCTCCGACTCTCGTAACAAATTTGAAGAGGTGTCGGGCTTAGCTTCTTGTCTCCGTGAGGTTCCTTCGCTCTACTCCGTGAGGTTCCTACGCTTTGTTCCTATGTAGATGTACAACATTGACACGGTGTGTGTAATTATAATTTGGAAATTATAATTTACTGCTTAACTAATTTTATTTATATAATAATAAATTATATTCAAATTATTGATTATATTTATTTGTACTTAAAATTTAGAGTCTTAAAATATAAGTGCAGAGTATATGCCTGAGTTTTAAGGTTGTGTTTTAAGTTTAGGTCTAAGATTAAGGTTTTAACTTGGGTTTAGTTTTTTTTTTAAGGGTTGAGAAACGAAATGGAATGAGAGGGAAGTGAAAAACGAGGATGAAAGTATTTGGCGGGAAAATGAATTATGTGTTGTGTCAATTTACTATAGCTCTTAGTTTTAAGTTCATATCTTTTATTTACTGCAGACCCGCGTGATCAAATTTGTTGTGAATGACATTGGTGAAATGTGGCCAAAATGGGACTCTGATGTTGACGACCCGGCCGTGGAGAACATTACTAAATTCATGTTTGATCGGAGACCGTAGAAGTGGACCTTGGGTTGCTGGGAAGTCACCGATACTAGTGTCTATAAAAAAGCCGGCGGTTTTGAGTCCAACGAAGAAAGAGATAGTTGTGGTGAAGAAATACTGTCCAAGACCTCTGAAGAAAGCTTGTAAAGAGGCTACTTAAGAGGCTAGTGAAGATGTTCCTGCAGAGGCTAGTGAAAAGGGTAGTCGTGGGATGACCAAAGATGAAGATGAAAAGTATGTTCAAGGACATACCTGATGGCATAAGTCTTAAGCAGATCAAGCATATGTCCGAGAGGGTGAAAGCTGTGGAGAAGAAGGTTGGTATCACCAAAACAGGGACATCATCTCAGACTACTCCTCAACCCAAAGAATCCGGGGTTAGTAACAAATCCTCTCCCAACAAGACATCAACTAGACAAAGTCTTAAGAAAAAGAACTGAAATTTGGATTTTCTTTGTTGCTTGAATGTTAGAACTTGTGTCCTTTGTTTATAGTGTGCTATTTACCGATTTTGTATATGGATTTTATTTCATACTTGAAATGGATCTTGCATGTTGCAGAGTAAAAGTGTTAATGGGGCGAACTCGGAAAAGAAGAGCTTGCCAGAGGACAAACTAGTTGCCACTGCTTCGGACATACATCGGGCGGATGCTGGATATCATCAAAAGAAGGATGCTGATATGACATTAAACCGTGCAAAGAGTGAACGAGCAAAGAAACTTGCTGCCACACATCAATCTCCTTATACGACAAACAACAAAACCAAAATAAGCGTTCAAAACAAAAAGAAAAGTCCAGCCTATCATCCTTTTCCCACACTAAACAAGAAGAAGTTGAAGGAACTCGCTGAGTGGTTGAAAACTGATCCGTGAGTGATTGCTTTTCCCATAATAACTTGATTTATTCTACAAAAACTAATTGCTTTTCAACATTTTGTGTTTGCAGTCATTATTACACACATATCGAGGAGAAACCACGTACATCACCAACTTCGTGGTATCACATCCTCCGGACACACTTAGAATGGTTGGACGGCTGTGTAAGTCTTCTAATATGACTTTGAAGACTTACTGATAAGTCGTCTGGTAAATCGTCTACGTAGACGAGTTACCAGACGACTTACGCAGACGACTTTGTAGACAACTTACCAGACTACAAAGCATCAGTAAGTCGTCTGGTAAGTTGTCTACTTAGACAACTTTGTAGACGACATATATATAAGTCGTCTACGCAGAAGATTTACCAGACGACTTATCAGTAAGTCATCTGGTATCTTCTGACTTGTGTTATTGTATCTTCTGACTTGTATTATTTTATATGCAGCATATGGATGCTTGGATTTATGAGGCAGAGGTACACGGCTAACCCACAAGCTTTCAGGAGCGAGAGAATATGCTTCCTTGATCACAACTTTTCTCAGCAATGGAGAGCCCACTACGATAATTTTAAGAACTCAGAATTCGATCACAGAGGTTTAGGAAGAAGTCTCCCTGGTGGGGCGTGGCATTACATTGACGGATCAATACCATCATTTTGCCAATCGAACAAGATTTGGGGGGAGGATATTGATGATGTCAATGCGCCTGTGAACTACAGCAACACTCACTGGATTGCTATGTGGATATCGATCCCTAACAGGCACATAGTCGTCTGGGACAAAATACCAACCAGTACGACCCAAGAAGCACTCAATGAGATAATGGAGCCCTTTCTCCACATGGTCCCTTATCTTCTTGTTGAGTGCGCTCCTACGGAGGAAATACGTGTCAAATACGGGTTGGGGCAATACACATATGAGAGACAGACGGATATACCCACGGCCACTACAGGTGATTGTGGCATGTACGCTCTAAAGTACATTGAATGTCATGCTCTTGGGCTCTACTCGTTTGCTAAAAAGACTTTGCTAAGTCTAACGTGAAGAATATGAGGGATAAGATGGAAATTGATATATTTACGTAGCTTCCTAACCAATAAGTTCCTTGACTTGTATGATGGGTGATAAATTATTTTGTATGATAGATTAGGGTGATGTGTCTATTTGAACTTTTTTTGTAATATAGATTAAGATGATGTTTGTATTTGAATTCGATAATGTGTTTGTATGATGGACGACTTCTAGAAGATTTCGCAGAAGACTTACACCTCAGTCGTCAAGAATGTTGGACGACTTAACTATAAGTCTTCTAGAAAGTCTTCTGTCAGTGACCTTTTTAAATTAAGTTGTCTGTAATGTTGTTAGTGCAATTTGACAAAGAAGTTGAAACATATAAGTTCATTACACAAATTCTTATTACATAGACTAAACACTGGAGGACTAAAGAAGTTAATACAATTAGAAGTTAATACATTGACTAATGAAATTAATACATAGACTAAATACTGGACGACTAACGCGAAGGTCTTCTGGACGACTTACTTGAAGTTCTTCTGGAAGACTAAACACTGAACGATTTACTTGAAGGTCTTCTGGAAGACTAAACACTGGATGACTTAATTTTAAGTCGTCTGGAAAAATTAAAATTTAAGTTTTATTTTTCAGTTACAAAACTAACCTAAGACGACTTATCCATGAGTCCTCTAGATTTAATAAAATATTGAAATTTTAACTTTCCTAAAGACGATTTACTGGTAATTCGTCCAGTAAAAGTCAATTATCTTACACAATTCTGTCAAACGCAAAACTAGCCCGTTTTTCCTAGACGACTTACTTATAAGCCGTCTATAGTTTTGTTTTTAACATACACAGCTGAACGACTTAGAGTAAGTCGTCCGTTTGACCAGAAATCCGTAAGTCATCTACATTTAGACGACTTACGGGTAAGTCTTCTACGCGAACAGATCTAGAAAAAATTTCATTTTCATACATTAAACTAGGTGAGATGACTTCCTTAACATACATAGTCTTCTATTATATATGTTCAAACATCAAACACTGTCGATGTTCATTGTTTATAGTTTGATGTATATTGTTAATAGTCCACTTCTTTAGTTTCAATTACATTTTGTTTGATTCTTAATTACTTACATTTTCAACTTATCATCCTCATACAATATGAGTTTACTTGGTATATCACTTACCTAACTACTATAACTTCTATGATAATAATTTTATCATATAGTAAAACTTTAAATGAAATCAACATAAACAGTTTCAAAACAGATACTCATAAGATTTCGATATGTAAACAAAATTTGTCACAAATTTTGGATACTAGAACAATTTTTTTAAAATAATAATATTCCATTATAATAGGAATTAAAAGCTAACATAATTCTAAATATATTTATATAGTATGAATATATTTATATAGTAAGACTAACAATTTTCAAAAGCTAAAAATACCTTACCTACAAAAAATTGTTCAGTTAGATCATGTTCATAAATATAAATTATGTAAAAATAAAATAAATAGGTATATAAGTTATATAAATTTGAATTGAATGTTTTTTTTCAACCAAATAATAATTTTCAAAATTTAGTTATCATTCTTAAAAACGTAGATTGACTATTTTGTTACCAGGGGCAGTTGCCTCATGCCAAAATATTTCGGAGAAATCATATTTTTAACCATGAAGGTGAGAGACGAACTCATTTTATATCTTAGCACTCTAAAACTCACATTTTAAACTTTCAAACTAGAAATTTTAACACTTTTAATCTTCAAAGTTGCCTCGTTTTCGTCGTCGGAAAGTTAAAATGAACAGTTAACTCCATTTACAGAACTGTTCATCGATGTTTAATTAAAAAAACATGTTAATATGTGATCTCTTTAACTTGACTCTTGCTTTGCCTGAAAAAAACTAAAAATAGAATTGGAGGTCTAGGGTTCTTGATAGAGAGAAATTTAAAGTGAGATTTAGTAGAGAGTGAGCGATGATGTCTCAGAGCGATATTTTCTGACTTCAAATTTAGAGAGTGTGATTTCGTCTGTGTCGACCGACCATGGAGCGGTTTGCTACTGTAACTGTTCGGCCAAGGTTGTGAGTGTTAAAGCTGAAAGACAGTTGAACAAGTCACAAAATCTGTAAACTGCAATGCTTCATTAAACATATAACAATGGCTTATAAGCCTTACAGGAAACTTGAAATAAACATGGGAAAGTGGAGAACGTGGCCAAGTCAGAATTACACACTTGACCAAAAACAGAAATAACAAAGTGCCTAATAATAAGACATGATTTAAAATACTAACAAACCGATCTTATCACCCCCCCCTAAACTAGACAGGGCTAGTTTAACCTTGGTTCTTCATTGACTCCCAGCTTCTGAAACGTCTCCAGCTTCAATGGCTTTGTGAATATGTATGCTACTTGTTGCTCAGTTCTACAAAACTTCAGTTGAACAGCTCATTCATTAACCAAATCACGCATGAAATGCAACCTGGCATCAATGTGCTTGCTCTTACCATGCATCACAGGGTTCTTTAACAGCTTAATCGTTGAACTGTTGTCACAAAAAATAACTGGACTTTCACTACCGAAGTAACCAATCTTCTTTAGTACCCTCTTCATCCATATCATGTGACTTAAACATGACGCATCAGCAACGAACTCGGCTTCAGTTGTGCTCAAGGTGACAATAGGTTGCTTTCTAGAAGACCAAGCAACAGCAGCATCACTTAGAAGGAAAGCATAACCAGACGTGATCTTCCTATCTTCAAAACACCCAGCATAATCACTAACAATGAAACCAACCAGTTCTATGTTTCTTGTGTTCTTGTAGAGAATTCCATAACCAACAGTTCCTTGGAGATACCTCAAAATCCTCTTGGCTGCCATGAAGTGAAGTTCTGTTGGCTTTGACATGAACCTACTGATTAGACACACTGCATACATCATGTATGGTCTTGTGGCAGTCACATACATCAAGATTTCCACCATTGACTTAAAGATCGAGTTGTTCACCTCTACTCCCTCGTCATCTCTGTGCATTTTAAAGCCTGGAATGATTGGATTTTGCACAGAATTACACTCTTCCATCCTGAACTTCCTATACACTTTCTCCACATATTTTGCTGACTAATGAATATCTCACCATCAAACTGAGTGACTTCTAGACCCAGAAAATACCTCATATTGCCTAGATCATACATATCAAAGTCTCCCATCATAGATTACTTAAACTCATTCATCATGGTTTCATCATTTCCAGTACAGATCAAATCATCCACATATAAGCTAACAATCAGAAATTTACCTCGATTGTTGACCTTAGTGAACAATATCTGCTCACTTGCCTCCTTTTCAAAACCCATGTCCTTGAAGTATGAATCAATTCGGCTGAACCATGCCCTTGGAGCTTGTTTAAGTCCATATAAAGTCTTTTTGAGTTTGTAAACTATGCTACTTTTATCCTTCACTTCGTACCCTTTTGGTTGCTCAACCGGTCACCTTGAAGAAAGGCTGATTTCCCATCCAATTGATAGACAGTCCACCCTCGTTGCGCTGCAAGAGATAGGATCATCCTTACAGTGTCAATGAGAGCTACATGAGCATATACTTCCTCATAATCAACACCATGTTCCTGAGCATATCCTTTTGCAACCAGGCGAGCTTTAAATTTCTCCACTTCTCCCAGCTGATTCAACTTAGTCTTGTAAACCCATTTAACACCTATACTCGTTGCTCCTGGAGGCAAATCAGTTAGTGTCCACGTGCCATTTCTCTCAATAGAGCTTATTTCAGAATCCATTGCTTGCCTCCAGCTTTCACTCCTCACAGCTGCTTCAAAACTAGTGGGGTCTGAGTTAGCACAGAAGGCAGATTGAACAAGTCCATCAGCAAACATGGAAAATTGAACTTCGTCATCTTCATTCTCATCTTCACCATTGATGTAGTCATCCATCCCCACTAATCGTCTTTTGATTCTGCTCGAACTTGAAGATCCAAGAACAGATGTTGTGGCTTGTTTTCCAGTGGTCTATACTTGTTCAACCAAATTGTTAGGTTGAACACAGTCAGCAGCGCCAGCTACAATTTCCTCATTCTGAACTTCAGGTGATTGCCCACGAGTTTCTGAATCTCCATCTTCAGTTGTTTCTTCATTCACTGTGCTTGTCTCATCATCTCCCCAACTCAAATCTAATCCAATCAGCTGCTCATAACTTTCATCCCAATCCCATTTCTTATCTTCTTCAAACACCACATCTCTGCTTATTCCAACCTTCTTGCATATGGGATCATAGAGCCTGTAGCCTTTTGATTCTGCACTCGTCCCAAATACGACGCAACTTCTTCTATTGTCTTCAAGTTTTGTACGTCGAGCATCAGGTACATGAGCATGTGCAATGCAACCAAACAACCTGAAGTGTTCAACAGAAGGTTTCATTCCACTCCAAGCCTCTTCTGGATTCATGTCCTTAAGTGATGATGTTGGACTTTTGTTAAGCACACAGAATGTCCAATTTTCAGCTTCTGGCCAGAAACTCTTGGGGACATTCTTCTCTACTAAGAGAGCCCTTGCCATGTTCATCATTGTTCTGTTTTTCCGCTGTGCAACACCGTTTTGCTGTGGTATGGAGGTTGTGGTTAGCTGCCTCTTGATTCCATTTTCACTACAATAACCATTGAATTCATGTGATGTAAATTCTCCTCCACGATCTGTCTTCAAACATTTAATAGATAAACCAGATTCCTTCTCTACACTGCTTTTAAATTGCTTGAACACATCAAAAGCATTTGACTTGTATTTGAGAATGTATACCCAAGATTTTCTACTAAAATCATCAATGAATTAGATGAGATACCTCTTTTGTCCATTAGAGGTAGGTGTGATGGGTGATATCACTCAAATGACCCTATAGAGTGATTACTCTCTCAAACAAGAGGTTCACTGTAGTACTTAGGGATCGAATCACGAGGAGCTAGGGAACCAATTAAATCTAATTTGTTATAAAGCTAGGTTATGAATTTAGTAATTAAAAGATAGAATTAAAGTTTAATAGTTGGTATTAATAAGAATTGTCGTTCTACTAATGAGAATTGAGGTGTTTTGGAGCTTTAGAGAAAAGAGCTAGATCTAAGACTTTTATTCAGGTTAAGAATATTATAATTCTATAGGTGCAGACAGTTGTTTGCATGATAAATCAGAGCTTAACACTATATGAACAAGTTCATCAGTGTTCGCTTGTTTGAAAATGAGTCTAGTAACTAGATCTATTGACCCAAACAAGTATGTTCGATCAATAGCAGTGTCGATTGATTATTCTATAGGAATATCGATCGATGCACCTTTCACGTTGTCGATCGATTCACCTGTCGGAATATGGATCGACGCGGCTCTAGTTAATCTTTATGTGCGAGTTGAATAAGGCTCACTTATTATTATTTAGACTAGCTATCGCTACACCTAGTAATAATAAGCTTGACAGGGTAGATCTAGGAATAAAGTTTCTTGAGGATACTTAATACATCTTAATTCCTAAGTTCAGGTGTCTAGGTGACAATCTCATACAAACAACCATTAAGAACAATCCTAATCAATAAGTATCACAACTAGCAATCCTATAGTTGGGGCTAATCCCCTCAACCTATTTTAAGTATGACATAACACAAAGGTAGTAAATAAATTGCATAGATTAAAGATTGAAGTAATGGAGTTCCAATCACAAATCTCTCTATGATCTTTTCTCCAAACCTATGAATCTAAAAACCTTTAGTGGTGAAAATAAGAATACAAGAAAGCTCCCTTTGCCCTAAACACTTTGGCAAAGTATAAATACCAGGGTTTAAAACTCGTTTGGGGTAAATTGGTAAATAGATGAAGGCGTGGGATTCAAGTCGGCTGAATCACGTAATAGACTTATGTGCCTTACATGTCGATCGACGCACAAGGTTCACATCGATCAATTATTAACTCTCCGTGTCGATCTCTAGCAAGGGTCGATATCAGCTTTGGATGATTTCTCCATTTATGCTCCAAAATACTCCAAAGACTTCACTTTCTCCCAAATTACTCTTGAACCTATAAATAGGCTAATACTGCTATATAATATAATAAATATTTATAAAAAATACTTATATACCATGTCTAAAAGAGGGTCAAATCCGTGATATATCAACTCCCCAGACTTACCCTTTTGCTTGTCCTCAAGCAAAACAAACTGGAAGTCTCTCTGAAACAGGTTTGAAAACAGCAGGGACTCACGGAATTTATAAATTGAAATCATAACTTCTAATTTATTGCAATCCACATCTAAAAAATCATAATCACAAAAGTACATTATGCAATATCCTAGGTTAGCAACCAAATTCAACTATCCAACAACTTTGAAAATATTTTTCTAACATTCCCCTTAACTAACCTCATTTCTTAACATAATAAATGTGTATGCTTTACCTTAGGAGTATTGATCACAGGATGTATAGATTCTTACTCAAACAGGTATCTGAGTAACAGGTAATCATATTCTGGTTTCTCCCTACATCTCTCTTCTCTGAATCTTTTATTAACCCAACCCCAATGAATCAGAGATGGATGTTCAGTCCATCCTGACCATCTTGTTGGTTTTCATTGTCCTTTCGGACAATTATGTAGGCGAATAATGGGATCCTTGGTAATTTACCTCTCCTCGCTTCCATCAAATTGTGATCAATCCATAAAATTTAGAATAATGGGTTCAAAGGCAATTTACCTATCCCTCTAATTCACATGAAATCATTTCAATCTTTTCTTTTTCTAGATGCTGAAGAGATAATAGAAGGAAACCAAAAGTTTACAGACTTGTACCT
>JABAYD010004544.1:0-15801 GCA_014822095.1 Diplotaxis tenuifolia | reverse complement strand
AGGACTCACTTGGAAGTTCTCAACAGTCATCCAAGTACCCACAGTGCATTCCTCACCCAAAGACTTAATGTAACTATTCTTGGACGTAGCTTGTATTTTCAAACCCTTCAAGACAATACATAAAATAGTTAGGTTTAATACAAAGTAAATAATAAATGAAATTATAATAGCTTTAATAACAAAAAAAAACTAACACTAATTAAACATGACCATTTACCTTTTTATCGGCAAAGATGATCTCAAGACTTCCACCAAACCCGGTAAACGATGGTTTCCATGTTTGCAGGACTTTCACATTCATCGACCAAGTCCATTTCCACGGCTTGACCTCATCAAGGTAAACACATTTCTTTTTTGGAAGACATATCAAAGATAGCTCACAGTGGTGTAAAGAAAGTGATTGGGAATAGAGCTAGAATCACACTATATATACTATCAGATTAGGTCTCGAAATAGAATATTCTAGATCAATAACTTAGTTTGACCGAATATGCTACATAAACTAACAAAATTCCAAAAATTAATACTAGTGAATATTAATAGAATCTTTCAAGACAGAATTTGTTCGTATCGAGGATGTTTCTTTCGGTTTAAAACACACATATAGAATATTTGGTTAGTTAATATATGCACTTTATATTTTACGGAAAAACAATGTATGACATTTGATGTTTGACAATATGTATTACTAAAATAACAGAAGCAACAATAATAACAAATATTCAAAAGTGGTTGAGATTTTAACAGTTTCGTTACAAAAATACATACGTATGGAATATCCAAGGCGATAGTATGATCTATAATCAATATCCAATATCCTTTTAGTTACATCAATTATTGATTACAGGTTTCGATAACTCGTATAAATCAGTTTATAGAGGGGATTAATGAACCTTTATATTACGCTACATTTTTATATATCCGTTTAATTACAACAACTATTGATTACAGGTTTCGATAATTCGCTAAGTAATTTTTTTAAGTACATAATATATTTTTTTGTTCCATGTCAACGGATAATGTCGTTTTACATACTCACAAACTTATTTTGAATCTAACCATTTCTTATTTTAAGATAAAAAGTCTAGTATGGCTTATATGGTGTTCATATAAGCCATTGAAGAACACCTATGGAACAAAATAAATAAATTGTCAACAAATAAACTTAGAAATCTGAAGCAAGCAGCAGTTCCTATCGTAGCTTTAGCCACTGACGAACACCTCTGCTGCATAAACATCACTATCAATCAAATCCCAAAAGTAGTATAATTTCAAACTTTTAATCATGTTTATTTCCTTCGATAGTCCACATAGCTTATACTACACGATTTCCTATATTTTGTATCAATTTATATCATTAATATAATTGCCTAATAATACCTATACAGATTTATAAGAATAATTTAGTTTGATAGAATATTTAAATCAAAATTTTTAGATCTTGTAGAATCTCATAAGGAAATAGATAGCTACACCTAATAATGTCACATATACTATGAGATAATTTAAAAATATACCCATAATTATTTTATAACTACGTATTAACAACCGGAAGAAAAAGTATTTTAAATATTATGATTAGATCAGACTATAACGACTAATGACTTTAATAATTTACTCTAAATAATAACACACTAAATCAGACATTCAGCTAACCAGTACCTAATATGATTATAAGCTATTAGTAAAATCAAACTAATTAAGAGATAAAACGAAAACAGATAAGAGATAAATAGATAGGAACATAAGACCGATTACGATTAAACATAAGTTTTGTTTAATACAAAAAAACATTAAAACAAACTGGTTTTCTAAACCAGAGATCAAGTTCCTTACACAAACCTGAGATAGATTAAAATAGAAAAAAACAAACCATCCTTACTAAGATCAAGATCGAGATTAGATTAACGCAATCGGCTCACCCAACTTCTCCCAGTTAAGATACGGGACCTTCACATCCGAGAGTGCACACTGAGTAAGCTGAAGTTCCCTTTCCAACTTCTCCTTCACCTCGTTCATAATCCCCTCGGTGAAGAGATCATCCATGAGTTGGAGCTAACCTGTGAGGCGATAAACTTCGAGTTATGCTTGTATTCTAGAACTGCATAGTTATTCTCCCTGTACATCTGTAGGATTGCACGGTAATTTCTGGTCTTCTAGTTTTCTCCATTGATGTAAGCTTCCTAAGGCTCGTTCCATAATCATCCTCCATGAGACTCTTCAGCTTCAATTGTCGATTGTAAGCCATCGGACTTATTAAACTGCATGTAACTATAAAAAAAATAGTTAGTTAAGAAAAGATTATTTAACCACAAATCAGTATTCTAGATCTGATACCTAAATTATAATATGACCAAGCGATAGAGGAAACAATGTTCAAGCAAAGAACAAAATTCATTATGGGAGATATGTTGCATTCTATATAAATTTTCAATAGAATAAAATGTAAAACATAGATTAAGCCAGCAACAAAATTCTAAAACTTATCACAGAATCGTAGACTAATTATTTCAGATATTTGGTTCCACAAATAAACATGTACCATATACGCAACAAACGGCAATTATAAATAATACCCTAACACATAAACTAATATCTACATCAAATACCATATCAAATAAATATAAAAGAACCGAATCAAACCTGGATTTCTTTGGGTGGAAAGAGAGAGATAACTCGGAGAGAAAACCTAAATTTGTGTTTATAATGAGAAAGAAATCACACTATATAGACAAAACAAAAGATTGTTCTGGATTTGCGTCTCTTGAGTTGACATACTAATTAATTAATATTAAAAAATAATAATAGAATACTTCATTATAATTGTTTATTAAATTTAGAGTATATACTCCGAATCTATGCGAAAAAATCATGTGTAATTGTTATTCGAACTGAACGTTTCGAATAATACCGATAAGGAATTAATTAATGTTATTTCAGTGAATCTAAAGAGTTTTAACTTATAGCATTTTAACTTATAGCATTTGACGTTTTCTATACTAATTTAATTTGTGAAGTAAGTTTATATGTTAACGAAGGAAATCTTCACCCGTGTTAAAATGAATAGTATATCACCGAATCTATGACAATTTATATGGTTGTGTAATATTTGTTTGAACTTATAATTTGTAATACTATTGATATATAATTATTTAACGCAATCTTCCGAATATATAAGGTTATAGCTTAAATATTAAACATTTTCCATACTAATTTAATTTGTGAATTAGGTTTTATTCTGAAGTATAAATCTGATGACATTGCTAAAAAAGGTTAAAATAAATATCAAATCTAAATGGGTGGAGTATGGGATATGCAAAAAAAATCTATTGGGAAAGATGCTAAACACATATGTATATAGAATTTATTATAACATATGGTCATCAAAATCGAAGAAGGAATGAGAATATTTGATAGATTTATTATATTAGAAAAAAAATATATATTTTTAGGCCATTTATGTTTATCATATTGTTGATGAAATTTCACCGGGTTAATATAATCAATTTATTAAAAAATATATATGTTGTAAACATTTGGTAACTAAACTGGAAGTTAGGAAGAGAAATCGTGGAGTTTTTTTAAATATAGTAACGATTTTAGTGAATATTGTGATATTTAAATAATTTAGATCAATGCTGATTTCAGAACTCGGTTATGAATGAAAGGCCCAACCTTAAAAAATTCCACACCAAATGGTCAAATATTGGACCTTTTCCTCTAAACAATACACTAAAACATCAATATTACAGATGTACTTTCATATCTGATTGTGTTTTATCACATAAGCATAATATAAATACTAAGTAATTAACAGTAATGAGATCAATATATACATTCGACCATTTTATTAATAATAATTGAATTCAGAAAAACAAAAACGAATAAAGATAGAGAAATAACAAAAATGAAAATAAGACAACAAAATAAAATGAAAAACAGCAAATAAAACTATGAAAAACAAATAATTTTTGATAAAGCTCATCAGCCACTTGTACCCTTTACGCTGGCAACATTGGTGCATTGCTTCTTTCTTGAGGCAGTAGCATTCTGGTGTAGAGACTTGGTCCTTTTCCAAATAACTTCACCAAGAGTCCACACTTTGCTTGCTTTGAAGTTGCCGGATAAACTAGATTTTATGTTTTCATCAAACGAAATTCCAAATCCATAAGTTTTCCCAACTATATCCACTAACTGCTCCGGTAAAATGTAGTCATTTTTGAGCTACAGAAGAGTTTATCTCTAAATATTAACATCACCGATAATCTGATAAAAAGTTAGTCTATTAAAATATTTTAACATAAATATTTACCTCATCCAACATTGTATTCACGATTCTTGCAGCAAGGGTTTTGACAATAGCGGTAGCGTCTGAGTCTTGAAGAGTGAATCTGGACTCACTTGTCTGATCATGCACCAGCACGTCTAACTTGTACCTGAAAATTCGAAAGTGAAGTAAATAATGTATACTATTTAAAATAAATCAACAACTAAATATGTCATCGTTATATAAAGGTTTTCAAAGATTACCTTGTCTCGACCCTAGTAACACCGTGCTGCCAAAAATCACACCACCAGTTTCGATCATCCACTTCTCCAAAAACAACAGTCCGTCTGTAAACCGTATGCTTGCTGACAATACACACATGATAATACCAACCAGTCATTGTATCAATCACATAAATAGAGCAAATAACTCTACAATTTCCACCCTTATATATAAAGAAAGACACGTTAACTATCATTATATAATTCAAATGTTTGTATTTATTGATTACGATTAGAAAATAATTATTTTTTTAAAGTATAACGTTTTGATAATCATACCTTATCGCAGGGTTTCATTTCTTGAATGGTTAAAAATGGATCAAGTGACCATTTATGGCGCTTAACATGCATAATATTTTTATCTTTGACATGTTTGTTCTTCAGAAGAACGTTATCAAAAGTCTTACACTTCAATGGATAAACATAAATTGAAACATTGATGTATCTCACATTCAAAATGCAGACTATTTTTTAAAAAATATACTCGCCTTTGTTTAAGTGCTCGTGTTTCCTTGATATCGGGGTTTACAAACACCAGAGAAGATTCATAACAATTGGTCAAATGGATCTCTCTTGAAACACATATAAAACATACATTTAAAAATAACAAAAAAATAATAAAATTGTACTAGGTTATAAATCCATTTAGGCTAATTTAACATACCCTCGTAGTTGATGATTCTAGCAAACCTGATTAAACAAATGTCTCCAGATTTCAGTGGTTCAACCAGATGTGTTAAATTGGTTGCTAACTTCCCTGTGATGATGCATCGAAGACGGTTGTCGCTGAGGATTGATATCTCTTACATATAAAATATTACATAATTTAATCACACGAAATTTAATCTAACTTGATATCTCTTAAAGTAAACTTCGACTTGGCAACTTCCTTTCTTAGGAATGAGGATATTCCATGACCTTCAAAACTCACGATCTCACCCATCACATCTGAAAAGCACAAGCGGTTAGTTACCCAATATATTAATGATCTAATCCAGTAATATAAGTGAAACACAATAACATAGGAAACAGTACCAATGAGATAACATGGATCAAGTGAAAATTAGTAATGTTGGCAAAATCAATGAGACCGAGGAACATGTTGCAGCATGTGATATTACAATCAGTTATAGCAGTTTCAGAAACAAATTCGATTTTGTAGAGATGGTTGGTGTGACGGGAAAGACCAGTCGCACGACGTAATGTAAAGTTTCTTATCACTTTCCATTGTCCAACAACACAACACCTCTCAAAAAGGTCCCTGGATCTTAACACCCTATTATAAACAACAAAATAAAACTTCATTTCATCTATAAAACAAATATTAGAAACGATAGGAACTCTGTATATATTACCTTGTTGTCTGTCAAAACCATCTGAAGAGAGGCACCGTACTGGTGACTCAACGATATCCAAGTATGGAATTTCACTCTTACATTCCATGAAGTCTTGAATGGTTTATGTAACACCCGCGATCCTAGATAGGATCATTTGGCACGGACCATGGTACGGGCAGACGTACCATAAAGGTCTTATGACCTAACCATGAGGGTATCATGGTTCGGAGAAGGGGTTAAGTGCATCAAGGAGCTGAGACTTAGCCAAAATGAGAAGGATACGAGCGTAAGGGAGCTGGACGAGTGGTACGGGAGCTGGACGAGCGAAATAGGAGCTGGACGCGGCTGCGGATAAGCTCCACTAGCTTGGGATAGCTTGGAAGGAGCTCAGACAGCTAAGGGAAGCTTGGAGGTAGCTCAGTCAGAGTTGGTAAGCTCACAGGAGCTAATGGACTAGCTCACTCAGCTGGACCAGCTAGAACTCAGCTCGGTTTAGCTCGATGGAGTGTTGGAGTCTTGGCCGGCTGGACCAAGGTGGGACTGAGGCTTGGTCAGGTGCTAGGCTAGCTTGGGAAGGTTCTGGAAGCTTGGGACACGGGCTGGGAACTCAGGTACACGAGTTGGGCCTTTTGTTATTAATCCCACACGCCAAAAGAGACAGCTTTGAGGCAGTTGGTGTGGGAAGCTGCAAATGGAGTGGTTGGTGCCTTTTCTCCCATCCGGTCATGCCTGTTCGTCCTTGGCAAGCTGGAAATTCCTTTACCTATATAAGGAGAGTCTTAGGCCATGAAAATCCCATCACCTTGCTCAGGAAAAACCCTTCAAAAATATAAAGAGAAAGAAAGAGTTAGTTATCAGTTTTGGTGAGAACCGAAAAGAGTTTGTTGGTGTCTGGTGTGTGTGTTCGTGGGAAGCAAGTCTCGTGAGGATGGATACCAGGAAGAAGGATCATGACAAGTAGAAGAAGAAATAGAAGGATCAGGGCCAAGAGGAAACCGTGGCTAAGGTTAGTGATGTGAACCGAGAAAGCCATACACATGGTCATGCGGTTGGATCCGTGTTAGTTCATGGTGAAATGGGAAACCGGTTGCATCCACCCCTGTTATATATCATCTCTACTCTTCATCTCTTTCTGTTCGTGATTGTGTAAGGGTTAGGGACACACGAGCCATGAACCGTGGCCTTTGGCCGGTTCAAAGGCAGTTTTTGGCTGAGATAGAGGTTTTTACCCACGGCTGGTTTTCTACCCAAGGCCGGTTTTCGTGTGGCCAAATCCCCTAATTCTTTGCGCACATGATTTTTTATGATTTATAAGAGCTTTTAGGAACAAACGGAATTAGATTTGGAGTTGATCTAGGTCGATTCACATTTTTAGGGTTTAGGCCGGTTTAGTCGAATTCTATGGGACCCGGGCTATTTCTGTGGAATCCAACCACACCATTGCCTTAGTTATGATTTATAATGAATTATCATAGCCTTTGTGTAATTTTTAGACCACTTTTGAAAAGGGTCAGAGTTAGGCCAGGAACCTAGTTAGGCTCGGAACCATGCAATTGTTAGACTTGTGTATTAGGTTATCGGTTTATGACTATATGTGATTGTGTTTGTGTGGTTTCAGGTGCAGACAATGACCGTGGGAAAGCCAAGGAGCCGTGAAGACTCTTACCGTGATGGATGTGTGGGATATGGGATTAGTCTTGTTTTACTTATGAACTTATGTTAGCCTATAGTACAAAACGAATCACAAGAATACTTTGTATCACTCTGATTTATATTTTCAATCCGTTCGCCCCTTATTTGATTCGATTATTCACTTTGTTTGTTGGAACCTCAATACATTGAAAATGACTTAGAAATATATGGACTTTAAACCGGAATCAAACATAGAAATTATATAGGTTAAGGCCTTGGTTCGGTTGGGGTTCTAAGGACCAGGATCGGGTCTTACAGATTAACTTCGACCAAGCTCCTGATATTGAAATGGGTATCCATAGGAATATATGAGTGTATGTGATGTGTGTGGTTTGCGGTAGATATATATATATAGCTCACATACGGGTCATAGAATCAGTATTTTTTTTGGAAACAGATTACAATTTTAGCTAAAATTATACAAACAGAATTATATGCTAAGAATAATATATTTTATATAAATATACAATTAACTAATAGGATTCTATTAACCGTATTAATTTCTCTTGTATCACTAAATTGTTGCTTTTGTTACGGTACGTTCGTTGTATGAATTAGATTTCATTTTTTGTTATAAAATTAATATTATTTGATCTACTTACTAAGCTAACAGAATGTGGACAAATTGTTAAATTCGTTATGGATTGGAAACGGTTGCGATATCAAAAACGTAGAAAAAAACTATTTGAAATGCTACAATTGGTGTATTCTAAAGAATAAGCGTAAAGAAAACAAAATATGAAGAGGATAATTCGTAAAAATGTATTACTAAACATATACGTCGATACATCATTTTAATGTGATAGTAATGTATGCGATGATCGGTATGGATTTATTTCATTATCAAAGATATAAAGAAATAAAATATAATCATATGCACATTTATTTCAAAATTTGCATGGAAGAATTTGTTTGATAAAAAAGGTAAATAAACAATACATGGGTTGAAAAATGAAAATATATCATATTTGTTCATGGACATGCGAATAATGATTTTATAAAATAAGGCATATCTATTGTATTGGCACTTTGTTATATGGTTCGACATTATGTATTGTTGGTACAATCTCGGTTCAAACAACAATTTGTGGTTTATCAGAGTCATTGTATGTTCGTGATTCGTTACCACGATATCAGAGAATCATTTTTATTGTTTTTAATTAATTTTTAGAAAATCACGTTAATATAAATCATAGCTTAAAACATAATGCGGTGGCAAATTGTTGTAAATACTTGCAAAGTAGAAGGACACTTGAAAAAAGGGTCTTGTGTTTTAATAATATAAACTAGCATTTAACCCGCACATCAATCTACCATTAATATAGTTATTTCATATTTTGTTCATATAGTGTTTTTAGTTTAATATAATATAAATTATAACTAAAAATTTATAAGAAATAACATAGGATTTTTTTTTCGTTTCTATAATAATATTCTAGTTAATTTAATTAATAAGAATATTTGTTACTAACTAAAAAATAATTAAAGCATTATTTTAAGAAAAAATCTTTGAAAAAAATTAGTTAGATTTTATTAGATTCTCTTAACAGATTTTTTATTTATCTTATGAATTATTAAGATTTTTTAGAAATACTATTTATTTAATTGATTAATGTAAATAATCAAATGAGTTATATTAATGAAATTGACCTAATATGACTTCTCAATGGGAGATAAAAATAGTGACTATATTTTAATAGATCAGATGTTTTAGTTCTTAAAGTTCTTTCTGAGAGATTCTCAGATTTTGTAAATACTTTGATGTCTATATTTATGCAAGTGGATTTGAAGCTTCTGGATGCAATAATTTGTGCTCTCAATGTGGATGAGAAGATACTCTTAGGCCATCTACATTAATGAACCGCCGGCTAGGTTCACAAGTTGCTTTTTTTATTATTTTTTTTATTTTTCGTTTTGATTTTTTCTAAAAAAAATAAAAAAATTGAATTGACCAATAGCGGGCCGCCACGTGGCGTGGGGCCCACTAAACAGTAATGACCCGGGGTCACCACAGAGACCTCGTGTGACGCGGGTTCATTACTATTGATTTAAATAACAATTTTTTTTTGGGATGCGGGTGAACTCCCCTTGTAATCCCTTGATGGACTTGCCCTTAGATAGAGCTCAAATATGCTAAAGTTTTTTTTACCAAGGGTCCCTTATCTTAGGAACCTTGTGTGGACGTGACCCCAAGAAGAAACTCTCTTGGAACCCTTTAATATGTCAGAACCGGCACAATACTCGCTCCTTTTTGCTTCTTGGTGATTATTTCATAGATGGGAAATATTTAGCACAAGACCTTTGTGGGTTGCTTAGACTTGATGACAGTAAACTGTGCGGCGAACATGCTGTGATTAAATTATCTTATGGTGTTGATTACTTGATTTTGTTGAGTAGGAGATTTTTTTTAATTATATAATTTGTAATATGATGTCTGGTTTCTTTTCTGTAAGATAACGAGTTGGGCAGTATAAAGTTTTAATTTAAAGACAGACCATAGCTCAAATCGGATGATGATTGGTGCAAATTTTCCAACAATCAAAGATGCACCAACACAAGTCCAGGTGACCAAAAATCACTATAAGACCCAAACAATGAATATCCATTTTCTCTCTTTGATTTCATTATTGTCTATTTTGATCTTGTGTTGGATTGCAAATTTGTCTATTTTGATCTTAAGTTGGATTACAGATTGGATTTTATCGGTTATTGAAAACTAAAATGTGGCCAATGTATGTGTATGTTGAAAGTATTGTGACAAATCCACACTCACAGATATAAAGAAAATTTTTATAATACTATTAACATCCAAATGTTTTTTTTTTTGGTAGCAGAAGCAAATCACGCAGTAAAATGTAAGAGAGTAGACCGCACCAACAATAACAAAATAAGCTTTTTTTTTTTGACAAAAAGCTTAATAATAAAATAAGTTTCTTCACTCAAGATTAACAAATCGAAAGTAGTAAATGTATTATTTTAGCACATTTTTAGATTTCTTTTACTTCTCTTCGCAATAGGATTATATGTTTTGTACATCTATGATTGCGACAACAAATTTTGTAACCAAATAAAGATAATATGTTTTAAAAAAGATAATATGTTTCAAAAAATATAGTAATCAATCATCGATATAAAAAAATGAGAGGGGGGGGGGAGATGATGTCACTGGCTTCAAATAAAAAAAATTGGTTCTGAAAAATTACAAATAAAACTTTCATTTGATTTTCAATGATGATGCAAAATAAACCATTAATAAAGAACGCCGTTTTCTAACTAACAATAACTTATCAAAATTTAAAATTTTAGGTATGTATACTATCATATCTCATTGTTGATATTATGTGAAAAGCTATATATAACTTAATGAAAAGTAAAAATTTTAAATTATATACACATTATATACATTTGTGTTGTATGATGAAGTCCAGATTTAAAAATTAAGCTTTTTTTTTGACATCAAAACAAACAGACTCATGTAGACTCTGCAAGCCAAACCGGATGCTCCGTATCCATGTGAACAACGAAAGACGGTTGAATCTGGCACGTAGTGCTAGACTATCCGCCTCAGAGTTCAGTGTTCTTGGCACATAGATAATTGTTGAACCGGTAAAGCACTCCTGAAGCTTCTTATTATTTTGAATGTAATTTGCAAAAGCTGGTCATTCCTCTGGTTCCGAAACCATCTTCGCCAATTGAGAACAATCTGTTGCAAATGTAACTTGGTACTGTCGTAAATTTCGCATACTCTCCATAGCCCAAATAAGCGCTTCCACCTCAGCATGGAGAGGAGAAAGGCTGGCTCTAACATTCCTTGCCCCCATTAATCCCACAAAACCTTCCAAAGTACTATACCAACCTTGACCATCAAACCTGTCATTTTCCTTCCAGGACCCATCCACAAAGCACCATCTCCCAGGGATAGACGGTAAGACCGTGAGCGACTCCTGTCGTATGCCCATATGATTCACATTCACTTGCGCCTCTTTCCATAGCTTTGCCTCTGTCTCTGCCTTCGTAAGAGTCTCCTTCGGTTCTATATCCAAATTGCTGAAAATTTTGTTGTTTCCCACTTTCCAAATATACCACAATATCCATACAAACTGATGGTCTTCCATCTTTGGTGTTACGCGCCAAAACAGATGATCCATGTTCGTGAATAAAGAGGTCGTTGGAAAAATCATCGAATTGTAAGGAAGGGACAGTGCCCACACCTGTCTCGCTGGTGGACATTCAAAGAACGCATGATTTCTTGTTTCCTCAGCAGCTCCACACCTGTCACAACCTATATCCCCTTTTATCCCTCTCGCTTGCAAGTTTTTCCTCACGGCAATGCAGCCCGATAATAATTGTCATAAAAAGTGTTTCATCTTGGAAGGGCATCTCATTTTCCAGCAATTTGCTTTTAACACGTCCATCGTAGGTCCCTCCACAACAGGATCTCTTGCTTTGTCTGGGTACACCCTTTCTATCTGGTATCCCGATTTGGCCGTGTATCTCCCGTTCTTAGTAAAATGTCATCCCTCTCTATCTTCCAAAAAGTACCTACTAAGTGTAATACTTTCTATTATTTTCGCATCTTGACTATCCACCAATGATCTCACCAATGTCATATTCCAACTTCTCGTATCTGCGTTAATGAGAGAATCCACCATAAGTTCTGGAAATAAATTATGTTGTTTTTTATTTGCTGGTCTCGAGCGAGTGGTTGGAAGCCAGGAATCATTCCATATTGAAATGGATGATCCCGACCCCACCCTTTTAATAAGTCCTTTGCTAACCAGAGATCTAGCTGACACCATACTTCTCCAACCATAGGAGGGAGAGTATGATCTGATCGGTTCCAGCGGCGACGCGTTTCTGAAATACCGACCTTTGAAAACCCGCGAAAACAATGTATTTGGTTTTTCAATAAGCCGCCATAGTTGTTTACCTAACATGGCCGTATTAAAATCCTGAAGGTCCTTAAACCCCAATCCCCCATTTACTTTATCCAAACATAATTTATCCCAAGATTTCCAATGCAAACCTCTTGTACTACTACCCGGACTCCACCAGAATTGTGCTACCGCACTTGTAAGCTTTTTTACTGTTGTCTTTGGTAGTCTATAACAAGACATCACATGGTTTGGTAAGACCGTTACTACTGATTTAATAATCACCTCTTTTCCTCCCTTTGTAAAGAATCGAAATGTCCAACCATTCACCCTTTTATTCAACCTTTCCTGCACAAATCCAAATACATGTATCTTCGATCCTCCTAAATTCTCTGGTAAACCTAAATAGGAACCCATACCTCCAAGATTTTGAATTCCTAGAATATCCCGGAGCTCCTGTCTTTTATCCTCATCAACCTTATAACCAAACTGTATCGAGGACTTATCAAAATTAATCAATTGACCTAAAACCACTTCATACTCCTTAAGAATGGAAAGAATTGTTTTGCATTCCTCCGGCAACGCCTTACAAAAGAAAAGACTATCATCCGCGAAGAGGAGATGAGAGATAGCTGGACAAGCCCTAGCCACTTTCATCCCTGTTAGTCTTTTCTGTCTTTCTGCCTTTTTAATATTATAAATCAATGCCTCGGTACACATAATAAATAAATAGGGCGAAAGGGGATCCCCTTTCCTTAAACCTCTTTGCGGAATGATCGAACCTCTGGGTTGTCCATTTATCAGTACCCGGTATTGAACAGATGATACACATTGCATCATCATTCTTATCCAATGAGAATCGAACCCCATTTTACTAAGTAAGGCTTGAATAAAATGCCATTCTACTCTATCATATGCCTTACTCATATCCGTCTTAATTGCCATGAACTTTCCTTGGCAAGCTTTGTTCGCTCGCAAACCATGAAACATCTCCTGTGCGATTAGGATATTATCCGAAATCAAATGTCCAGGAACGAATGCCGATTGAGTTTCCGAGATTAATCGGGGTAAACAACTTTTTAGCCTTTGACAAAGAAGTTTCGATATGATCTTGTACCCCACATTACATAGGCTAATTGGTCTAAATTCCGTCATCCTTGTAGGTCTCTCTGTCTTGTATCATGCAAATATGAGTCTCGTTTAGGCGGGCGTCCAAATCTCCCGTTGCTAAAAACTGGTTTACCAACTCCACCAAATCCATTTTAATCACATGCCAAGAGTGTTGATAAAAAAGAGATGTCATCCCATCCGGATCTGGAGCTTTTTATGGGTGCATCATGAATAATATTTTCCTCACCTCCTCTTCTGATGCCCTCCTCACCAGGTAATTATTCATTTGTGGTGTAATGGATAAAGGGTTCTCCTCCAAAAAATTGTCAAAATCAGATGGGGACGTAGTCGTAAAAAGATTCTCAAAATAACCCACTGCTACCCTTTCCACCCCAATTTCCTCCGTTACCCACTTCCCCTCTTCATCATATATCCCCACAATTTTATTCCGTACTCTCCTCTGCTTCTCCATTGCATGATAGAATTTAGTATTGAGGTCACCCGATGAATACCACATTTTACGACTCTTTTGATACCAGTATTCCTCCTCATCCTTATACGCCTCCTGTAATTTCCTAGATACATCTAATATCTCCTAGTGCATTCTGTTATTGTCCATTTGCACCTCCTCCAATAGCCTTTGTAGGTCCTGAATCTTGTCTTTTCCGTATGGAGGATGATCTTTCCTCCAACTCGCAATCTCATGTCTACAATTACTAATTTTTGAAAACATATCCCCTGAATTCCTACTATCCGTCCAACCCACAATAATCGATTCCATTAGTCCCTCCTGACCGATCCATCTCTTATCAAACCTGAATTGCCCCTTCCTCTTATAAACTCTATCCTCCATATATGCTACCACTGGACGATGATCAGAACTTACCATCCCCAGATATTCCGTATGAGAACAAGGGAAAGCCGTGTGCCATTCCTCATTAGCCAAAGCCCGATCTAACCGACATCTCACCATCACAGCTCCTTTCCCTTTCCCCCTCCTGCCTTGCCAAGACATTTTATTTCCTTTCGCCGGAAACTCAAGTAGACCACTATTACGAATCATATTATTAAAAGGAACGAAGGAAGCTAGATCTCGTAAAGATCCTCCTTCCTTTTCATGGTTTCCCGTGATCTCATTCAAATCTCCTATAATGAACCAAGGATCCGATCTTGCAAGACCGTATCTAGTAAGTCTTTCCCAAACTTGTTCCCTTAGTTTTTGAACCGGATCTCCATACACGAATGTTAAAAATACTTTTTTCCCCAACGTTACCGCTTCTATATCAATCATTCTGTTATTAGAGAACAAAACATTAACCTGATATTCATTATTAAAGAAGAGGGCCAGACCCCCACTTCGTCCTATAGGATCTACCGTAACCAATTTGTCATAGCCCAAGTGGGCTTGAAAATCCTGAACAAACTCTAACTCCTGCTTTTTTTTTCGATAGAAATAAAAACTCAGGTTTATGTTTATGCAAATTTCTCGAAGATAACTGATAGTCCATTTACTTCCCATGCCTCTGCAATTCCAACTTAACACTTTCATATGAAAAAACTAGAATAAACGCTCTCGCGAACGTGCAAAATTAGGGTATAATGAGACCCATGAGTACCTTCCTTTCTTCTACACTCCCTTATATCCATGTAAACCAAATTAGTTCGCTGTAAATCACCCTCGTGTTTCAGTGTTAAAACCCTACGCCTTATCATCCCATCCGTCCCCATTTTTTGTATAGCATCTTCCCCTCTGGTCATTTCCAAATAAACGAGCAAGGTACGTTGTTTGTTGTGCCCCAGGGACCATCGTACCATCCTCCCACTCCTCTTGCACCAGCGACTCAAACCATTTTGGTTGTTAAACCCTGTTACTTGAAGTACACCAAAGACTCGCAACTTACGCAAACCGATAGGCCCACCATATACAATGAGTCTCATGAAAGGCCCATCAGCCATGTCCTCCCTCATCCCCCCTACGGCTCCATACAACTTGTAACTATCCACCCCTCCTCTAAACGCCCCCTCAGCATAGGACCAATCTTTCAACCCTTCCCCTTGTATATCCTGCATGGATTATGATGTGTTGCATATTTACATGGTTTTAGCTATAGATTCTCATTCATATTGAGCATATAGGATAGATTTAGGCATCTTTAGGTCGCATTTTGCATTCATTTAGTCCTTATCAGGTGCTGGGACATGCTATGGAGTCTTTGGAGGTGTTTGGAGCCAATCAAGAG